>JACYXH010000090.1:772500-910000 GCA_026745465.1 Lota lota | reverse complement strand
TGACACCAGCCTTGTTTTGTAGCAGAGACCTACATCCTGGTCAACCGGCTATTAATGAAATGATGTCCAACCGCTGAATGAAACCATTAACTCCTCTCGGGTTGCGTTGGCGTCAGAGCGGAACATTTGTTTCCATTGGATCTATTTGGACTATTTTCCCACTCCTCTCCCTCTGTGTCTTTGTGGTCGTCTCTCTGTGCATGTTTTGTGACTTTTGACACTTGCGTGTGTGTGTGTGTGTGTGTGTATATGTGTGTGTGTGTGTGTGTGTGTGTGTGTGTGTGTGTGTGTGTGTGTCCTGACCTGTGTGTTGCACAGGTCGCTGGATACATATCCTTTGTCTCTCTCCCTCCTCCCTGTCTCCAGGTTTCCTGCGTCTCCCCTTGCTCCTCACCACTGCCTCCCAGCGCTTTCTGAAACACAGTCTCTTGTCTCTTGCTCATGTTCTCTCTCTCTCCCCTTTTTTCTCAACTCTTTGACTCTTTTTAACTTTTGTAAAATGTTTCTGCATCACACCCACCCTCCCTCTCCTATCCCCCCTCCCTTGTCCTTCTCATTTATTTAGGTCTCTCTCTCTCTTTCTCCCCCTCCCTACTAGTTATGGTAATTACAGACAGAAGGGAGAAAATGGGTCACGATTCTTCCAAAGCGAGTGGTGTCAGGGGAGGGAGGGCAGAGGGAAAGAAAGAAAGAAAGAATGAACGAGTCAGGAGACCCTGGTGTTGAGAGAGTACGGACGTTTATGGTGGAATTACTCCATCTTCTCATCTCTGCGTACTTTATCATCTACATTGCTGAGACTCGACTCTGTGCGATACACACCAGTGCACGCGTGTGTATCCCGTTTATCTTTATAATCTTTAAGCATAAATCATAAAGTACAGTGAGGCCGATGCACCTAAAGACACTACCCACAATGCACCAAATGGATGGTATTCATCGTGCATCCTGTACTGTTGGTGAGTGGTTGATGTCAGGATGTGAGGTCATCAACGGTGTACTAATTCATTAAACAATATTCCTGCACTCGAGAGCCGAGTGGGTATAGCCACACTAGAGACAAACAGGCCGTGCACTAGGGTGTGATTACAGTGTGGGGGTACTGAGTGCACTTAGGCATGAGTGGACAATAAAACAGGGCACTAGTGATGCACCTGGGGAGGCTGGTCAATACGCTAATGAATTGCAGGTAAATGGCACCGCTCGCTTCGAGGGGCAGAAGAGGGAAGTGGCTAGCCCAAAGGTATTGGGTTCGATCCCCATGCCCACAGTGTACGTGTAGGCTGCCCCCTGACTCCTATCTGCTCCTTTATGAAATGCATCTTTTTCATCAAATATTCTGTATTAACTCTTTGTGTTTGTCCTGTCCCTGCAGGTGTGTGTGGAGGAGCAGCGCTTCGAGAAGCTAATGGAGCACTTCCGGAACGAAGACAACAACATTGACTTCATGGTAGTGAACAATGCGCCTCTCTTCCCTAACTCGAACTCTCTATCACGACAGCAGCCCTCTCCGGCGCAGCCTATATCAGCCTGGAGCTGAGGGTGCTCCGTGACGGAGCCTATATCAGCCTGAAGCTGAGGGGGCTGCGTGATGGAGCCTATATCAGCCTGGAGCTGAGGGAGCTCCGTGACGGAGCCTATATCAGCCTGAAGCTGAGGGGGCTGCGTGATGGAGCCTATATCAGCCTGGAGCTGAGGGAGTTCCGTGACGGAGCCTATATCAGCCTGGAGCTGAGGGTGCTCCGTGACGGAGCCTATATCAGCCTGAAGCTGAGGGGGCTGCGTGATGGAGCCTATATCAGCCTGGAGCTGAGGGGGCTGTGTGATGGAGCCTATATCAGCCTGGAGCTGAGGGGGCTGCGTGATGTGGCCTATATCAGCCTGGAGCTGAGGGGGCTGCGTGATGTGGCCTATATCAGCCTGGAGCTGAGGGGGCTGCGTGATGGAGCCTATATCAGCCTGGAGCTGAGGGGGCTGCGTGATGTGGCCTATATCAGCCCCAGACTGATGTAGCCTCTTTCAGCCTCGGCTCCGTGCTGAATCAATCTCAGCGCTGATTGTTGCTAATTAGCCTGGCGGAGACGACTTACAGACTTTGCGATTGTGAAAAGTGGCAGTTATACATAATCCCCCCCCAATTCTCCCTCCCTCCCAATATGCCTCTCCACTGAAGGGTCTCAGCTAGTGTGTGTGTGTGCGCGTGCGTTTGTGCGCGTGTCTGTGTCATTGATTTAGTGGGCCAGAGGCCAACAGATGCTGTGTTTGAATAGGCCTTGTGTGACACAAGTCACAAGTCCACTCTGAGGGCCCTTTGGTAGGCGGCCAGTCATTTGACACTGGCGCGAAAGCAAACACATTCTCCACGGCGTTCACGCCACGCATGGCCTAAGCCACTCACACAGGAAGTTCATTATGTGCGCTAAGTGACGTGTCGCGGCGAGGAGAATTTGACGTTAAACAGAGGAGAATCCCTTTGATCTGTTTGTAGAGTCGCCCGTGGGCCTCATTCACCTAACGGCCATGAATGTGGAATTACGCATTCAAGTTCCCCCACCCAGCTAGCTTTTAGAACCAAGATGGAACCAAGATGGCCGCTAGGTGGGTAAGGCCCATTGGCTGCCCATCAGCTGCCCATGGCTTAAATGGGAGCTGATGTACTCATTTGTTTATGTGTATGCCTACATGCTGCTACAAGGATCTGTCTGTACAGTCTGTACTGCATAATGCATACTGATTAACTGTTAAATGCACGTTGAGCAAGAATATATTTTAATCAAATGTATTTGTCCCTACAGTTTTTTTGTAGTGTATCTTTCGATCCTCAATTTGCATGTCGGGTTATCCATCAGGTGTGTTCCCTCGTTCAGCTTAAGAACACCACACACCTTCCAAGCCGAACTGAGCGCTGTGTTTCACCCTATAGGTGGCGTGTATGCAGTTCATCAACATCGTCGTCCACTCGGTGGAGGACATGAACTTCCGGGTCCATCTGCAGTACGACTTCACCAAGCTCTGTCTGGACGAGTACCTCGACGTGAGTGTGTGAGAGACCTGAAGTGCCTCTACCGCAGAAGGGGATAATAATACAGACTCGGCCAGAATGTGTTCTAAAAGGTTGTCATGGGGATAAGTGCATCCACCGCGACAGCCCACGAGATCTATCAAACAGATAGGAAGACATGCTAGAAGAAAATGTGCACTAAACTATAAACCCACATATTATATCGCCAATTGAGCTTTTGTGAAGAGACAACTAAAGATGTTCTCTCTTCAGCTCCAACTTTAGAATCCTTTGAGCTCTCTGAAGCCAGACCCAATGTAAAGCACCTGAGCTGCGAAGAGTCCTTCATGTTGGACCCTCAGAAGACTTGAATATCCATCCCGACCCTAAAAGTGTCTATCTGTGTGTGTGCGTGCTTGTATGTGCGCGCCTGTTTGCGTGTGTGCGTGCATGTGTGTGCACGTCTGTGTGTGTGTGTGTGTGTGTGTGTGTGTGCACGTGTATGTGTGCATGGTGTGCTTCTTCCCTCCAGAAACTGAAGCACACGGAGAGTGACAAGCTGCAGGTGCAGATCCAGGCGTACCTGGACAACGTGTTTGATGTGGGCGCGCTGCTGGAGGACGCAGAGACCAAGAACGCCGCCCTGGAGCGGGTGGAGGAGCTGGAGGAGAACATGTCCCACGTGAGAACCCTCTTTGGTCCTGCGGTTCTGCTGCTCACTCCCAAAGTTCTCCATAGTTTATATCTAATGTACATTTCATGTATTCTTATGGAGGCATTCATACTTCACACGTTTTATATTTCATTGTCTTCACATATTTGTCTGTTTCTACTTATTACTTATTTAGTTAATATTCTCTATTTCTACTATTACATTTGATCAATGATGAACAATAAAGTACTCTGAATCGGGTTTCTCTCCAGTATCCAGGCGCTATTATCTCAGCGCCTGAGTTAAAGGACACTCAGTCCTCCTATGTCAGGAGACCAATGGCCCCTCTCATCATGCTGACTGTCCTACACAGAGATTGACATGTTGAGCTGAGCTGTCACATTGACTCCCTTATCGCTGTGTGACAGTTGTCAGAGAAGCTGCAGGACACGGAGAACGAGGCAATGTCCAAGATCGTGGAGCTGGAGAAGCAGCTGATGCAGCGGAACAAGGATCTGGACGTCATCCGGGTCAGTCTCCACCCAGTCTCCAAAATATTCAGTATTAGAGATTTCACTAAAAACATCCAGGGCGATTCCGATGTAATTTTGACAGCAGATGATTTGAATGCACGGTTAACATGATCGCGGCTAAATACACATGGAAGCGTATAGAAACACAAACTCAACCTCAACTCTGAGCTGACCTCACCAAAAAGTGTCACCAAACTCACCGGATGTAAACGTTCAATGAACAAGAACATTGCACTGTCTTTCATTTCATTGTTCAACTTTATTTATTTTTTTAATCACCCTTTTATCCACACCGCCTACATCACCATCCCATCATCATCATCATCATCATCATCATCATCATCATCATCATATTCATCTTTTGTCCCGCCTCCCTCCCATGAACCTGGAAACAGGAAGTGTACAAGGACGCCAGCTCCCAGGTGCACGCGCTGCGGCAGATGGTGAAGGACCGTGACGCTACGCTGCAGCGCCAGGGCAACCTGGAGAAGAAGATCCAGGAGCTGGAGAAGCAAGGCACACTCAAGGTCCACAAGAAGGGCGACGGTGACATCTCCATCCTGGCCCCGGGCGCCGCCGGCACTACCCCCACCGGCGCTCTCACGCTACCGCCTGGCGTGGAGGGGGGGGGTTTGGGAGGCGGAGTCCCGGGAGGCGGGGTCCTGAACTATACGGCGGCCGGAGAAATGATGTTGGCCCCGCTGCTACCTCCTCCTCCTCCACCACCTCCTCCTCCGATGAACGGCATGGGTAGGTTCATGTTGATGTTAAAGCGGCACTTATTGCTTTGCGACCACTAGAGGGCAGATAGGGCACTCTTATGCAATCTTGTGAATGGACATTAGTCACTCCCTGGTGGTTCCATAAAGCAATGGCCACTGAAGTATGAAATTAGAGCTTTTGTAATGTATCGCAGAGTGTAAAAAGCTGAATGTAGAGATTAAATTACGGTACGGTTAAAATAAAAGCTAGCCCTTTTCTCTGATTTGCCCTTTTCTGTTTTTACATTTTCCTAATATCGTTAATTAACTTTCTCCTTCATTCCTCTCCATCTCTCTATCTCTCTTTCTCCCTCTCTCACTCTCCCTCTTCTTTTCTCTCCCTCCCTCTCTTTCTCTCTCACTCTCTCCTTTCCTCTCCCTCCCTCTTTCTAACTCTCTCTCTCCCTCCTTCTTTTGTCTCTTTCTCTCTCTCCCTCACTCTCTCTCTCAGTGCCAAACGGGATTTTGCCGGTCGACTCCCTTATAGCACCACCACCTCCCCCTCCTCCCCCACCTCCTCCTCCTCCCCTACCCTCGTCGGGGCCCATGCCTCCCCCACCTCCCCCTCCACTCCCGGGAGGAGGGACGCCCACCGTCATCATGAACTCCGGGCTAGCAGGTGAGCTCACCTGGTGCTGTGAAAACACACCTGATGGAATGATGTCATAATCCACACAGTGAAGGTATCTGTGTGTGAAGTGCGGGTGTTGGATCATATCTCAGTTTTTACAATGATTTAAGTCGGCAAACGGGAACTGATTGTTTGGTTTTTTTTATTTGGTTGGTTTTTATCAGTACAATTTCAAACGCGGGCTCCTATCTTGACTTCATCAGGCCCTTCCAGCTAGCCCAGTTTCGGAGCTGTAGAGGACAACGACGGATGTGATAAAGCTCTGTGTGGAGTGGTCAGACCACGTGATAAGCTGTATTGTCTAGCTAGCTCGCGGGGGAGCAGCTATCTGTGACTCAGGCCCTAGTATGTTTGTGCTGAGATTGTTGCAGGCGATAGACAGAAACGGTCAGTCAGGATTCACACACAGAGAAGCCCTCTGGCTGTACCTGCATGCTGGATTGTTAATGTGCGGGGCTTTTATCACTGCCACAGAGACGTGGGAATGCGCTCCAAACGTTAACTCCGAAAAACCTGTTTCACGCTAGCAGTGACACGCAATGAACGGCACAGTGAAACATGTTTTTAAGAGGGATCTGCATGTCTTTCTAGTCTTTCTAGATTCTTGCTTACATTCCGCAAATAATTTCTGTTAAAATTTCTCTTTCAACCTTTTTTTTGTCTGTCGACCAGAGGGACCCATCAAACTGTTCTGTAGGTCTAATTTGGTCATCCGACCCCTCCCCTGTTTATTCCCTCTCTGCTGTCTGTCTAGACCCCCTTCTCTGTCTGTCTATGTTTGGAAAATGGTATTTTCACTGTGAGACACATTGAATATACCACATATCAGTGGGTGGATCATGTGCCATCAAAACCAAATGCTAAACATTTTTAGACTCGCAATCTTTGTGATCTGCTGGATTTCGGATCTAATCTTTTTCTATAAAGCCTTTATATACATCTCTGAAAATACCATGTTTCAAACTGCATGTTTTTTTTTCTCTAGGTCTGCCCTGTAGATAGGAGTCCTTGTCCGTTTCAGTCTGTGTGTAAATCTGCTTTTGTGAACCACAGACTTAAATGTTAGTGTTGACCTAAAAATGTTAGTGCTAGCAGGCTGAGACGCAGGACTTGCTGTAGCAGGCCGATGATGGCAATAGATAAGCGCACGCGTGTGTGTGTGTGTGTGTGTGTGTGTGTGTGTGTGTTGGGGGCCGTGTGTGCGTGTGTTGTGTCAAAACCTGACTGCCACATTCCTGCCACATCCACTCCCATCCCTTATTTCCAGCCCCTGCTGGCTCCATATACCTGTGATATAAACCCCTCCTTGAGGCCCTCAGTCAGGACGGCCCTCCAATGTCTGGAGAGACTAGGTATCTAGCTAGGTTAGGTATCTAGCTGGGCCTAGTATCTAGCTAGGCTAGGTATCTAGCTATGTTAGGTATCTAGCTGGGCTAGGTATCTAGCTGGGTTAGGTATCTAGCTGGGTTAGGTATCTAGCTAGACTAGTTATCTAGCTGGGCCTGGTATCTGGCTGGGCTAGGTATCTGACTGGGCTAGGTATCTGGCTGGGCTAGGTATCTAGCTAGGTTAGGTATCTAGCTGCGCTAGGCTAGTCTTGGCATTGAAGTCAGTACGATTAGAAAGTTTCATTTCCTCTAATGAGGATATGTTTCTCGATTTTCTTTTAAGTTAAGGGCAACTTTTTAATTACTTTGGGATGATTCTGAAACTACCTTAATATACTAAATATATATGTAATGTCTCAGAGAAGGTTATTGCAGTATGCATGTCATTCCGCCACTCTATCCTCCACCACCTCCACCACTAGAACCCTTCTGCATGTTCGTGTGTGTGTGTGTGTGTGTGTGTGTGTGTGTGTGTGTGTGTGTGTGTGTGTGTGTGTGTGTGTGTGTGTGTGTGTGTGTGTGTGTGTGTGTGTGTGTGTGTGTGTGTGTGTCTGCATGCAGCTGAAGTCTCCCCCACGCAGAGAGCGAAATGCTAAATGCTAACTTCTCTTTGTGCCGCTCAGCCGTGAAGATCAAGAAGCCCATCAAGACCAAGTTCAGGATGCCCGTGTTCAACTGGGTGGCGCTGAAGCCCAACCAGATCAACGGCACCGTCTTCAACGAGATCGACGACGAGAGAATACTGGAGGTAGCGTCTATTACCGGGCTTGTAAAACATGCCGTCTGCTCTACTGAGATAACGCAACATGTACTTGTATTAATCCCAGGTGGGATTGTGGAGGTCACAGCAGAAGTACAGGACCGTAGCAAGATTAGAATGAGATACAAAACGTTAAATCTAAAAGTAGATTAATTACATTCAGTACATTCCTTACGAACGGGATTAATAGCTAGTAATGTTAAGCAAACAAACGTATTTAACACACGTTATTTAAAGGCTCACTACCAACGTAGTCACTTGGAGATGATCAGGATGAGCAGAACTAACCGTTGACGGTTGTGCTCTTCCAGGACCTGAACGTGGACGAGTTTGAGGAGATGTTCAAGACGAAGGCGCAGGGGCAGGCCTTGGATGTGACCTCCAGCAAGCAGAAGGTGTCCCAGAAGGGTCCCAGCAAGGTGTCCCTGATGGACTCCAACCGGGCCAAGAACCTGGCCATCACGCTGAGGAAGGTGGGCAAGACCCCCGAGGAGATCAGCAAGTCCATTCAAATGTAAGCCTTTTCAAAATAAAAGTTCTGTTTTTCTTAATCTCGCTTTGTGCATGTTTGGGGGATGATTGTGTGGGTGTGGACTACTTTGTGTGACTATAACCCTTTGATTAAGAATATGTGTAAGTAAATGATCAGGAACACTAAAGCTCCAGGTGATTTGGTTATTCGTTTTTTATTTTAGTTCTTATTTCTTTAATCATTTATTTACAAAATCAATTCTGGAAAAGAGCAAGATGCCTTCCCCTTCCCCCGCCCCCCGCTCCTTAATGACATCAAATCTGAATTCGCTGTGAGTCACTTTTGGATAAAGAGGTGACCAGGGCGACTGTCCTAAAGCAACGTGTTTCCGTCCCGCCCGCAGCTTCGACCTGCGCGCGCTGCCCGTGGACTACGTGGAGTGTCTGATGCGCTTCCAGCCCACGGAGAACGAGGTGAAGGTGATGCGTCAGTTTGAGAAGGAGCGCAGGCCGCTGGAGAGCCTGACGAACGAGGACCGCTTCATGATGCACTTCAGCAAGATCGAGAGGCTCATGCAGAAGATGACCATCATGACCTTCATCGGGAACTTCACCGAGAGCGTGCAGATGCTCACGCCGGTGAGACGCGGAGAATGCACTTTTTTTTATTATGTTTTCTTGTATTGGGTTTGTACAGGAGGAAGCAGCACAGGGTTTGGACTAGCAGTACAGAAGTGCAGCTGTGCCACAAACTATGCTGTCTAAAAGAAAATCTCGCTCTCACTCTGTCCGCCGCCATCTCCATTTTTTTCTTTCTTTCCTTTGCTGCTGTAAAACAGAATTTTCCTCCCGGCATTTAAAAAAAGAAAAGGATGATCTTTTAAGATTCAAGGCAGTTTGTTCGTGATTAGTTTGGGTATTCAGAGTGTGGAAGAGACTTGAGCGTTTGCGTCTCGTGGTAACGTTGTCTTCTCTCTCAACGGCCCACAGCAACTCCATGCCGTCATCGCGGCCTCCGTGTCCATCAAGTCATCCCAGAAGCTGAAGAAGATCCTGGAGGTGAGAACAAACTCCGGGCCGTGTGATGTTGAAGCTGCTGTAGGGAAGATTCAGAGATTAGAAAAGAGCGGACGATAACAAGATGTTGATATCTACACACATGCATAACCCAAATGTCCTTTCCGGGATTAATAAACGACATGTTATCTTATATACTAATGATGACTTGATGCATGCTGCTGTTTATTTGCAGATCATCTTGGCACTGGGCAACTACATGAACAGTGGCAAGCGAGGAGCCGTGTACGGATTCAAACTACAGAGTTTAGACTTGGTACGTCACTCCCTCACTCCCTTTTAAATCCGTCAGTTTTCTATGGTCTTATTCAGGCCTTCTTGTGGGCCTCCTTCTGGGGTTTCCAACCCCCACCCAGCTGGCGTTCAGAACAAAGATGGCCGCTAGGTGAAAACGAATGTTTATGAACACGGTTTCTCTTTCATTTGATTCCTCTTCAGCTGCTGGACACCAAGTCGACGGACCGCAAGCAGACGTTGCTGCACTACATCGCCAACGTGGTGAGGGAGAAGTACCAGCAGGTGTCTCTGTTCTACAACGAGATTCACTACGTGGAGAAGGCTGCAGCAGGTGAGGACATGTTCTAGAAGATGTCATCATTGCTGTGACCCACTTGTGGAGGCGCTGTTGGCCCAGAACCCACCAAATATGTTATGTTTAAAATAAGCCCAAAAAGGTCTTTACATCGAGGAATATATTTAAACGAAAAAAAATTAAAAGATATATGTCTTGTTGCCATGGCCTTATTGGGTGTGCTTGCATTTCTGTGTGTGTCTGTGTGTGTGTGTGTCATGTTGCGTGTGTGTGTGTGTGTGTGTACAGTGTCGCTGGACAACGTGCTGCTGGACGTGAGGGAGCTGCAGCGGGGCATGGAGCTGACCAAGAGGGAGTACAGCATGCATGGCCACAACACCATGCTGAAGGACTTCATCGCTCTCAACGAGGGCAAGCTCAGGAAGCTGCAGGAAGACGCCAAGATCGCCCAGGTGAGCGGGCGTCTGGTGCAGTTTCGGGGGGGGGGGGGGGGGGGTTCACGAGGGTGAAGGTTAGGGTTTTGGTGAGGGATCGCCCAGGTGAGCGGCCATCTGGTGCAGTTTCAGGGGGGGGGGCGGGGGGGCGTTCACGAGGGTGAAGGTTAGGGTTTTGGTGAGGGAACGCCCAGGTGAGCGGCCGTCTGGTGCAGCTGTGGACGGTTCACGAGGGTGAAGGTTGGGGTTTAGGGTTGGTTTTAGGGTTAGGGTTAGGGTGTGACCCTATGTGGGGCCAAAAATGCAGATGGGGTTATAGGGAATTACTGACTTAAAATGTGTTTTAAAAAGGTTTGTATTCCCTGTGATTAGGGTTAGTGTTTATGGTTTAGGGTTATGGACTGATGTTAGGGTTAGGTTTTAGAGTTAGGGTTTGGTTTTAGGGTCACACCCAGTTTGGTTTCAGGATTAGGTTAGAGTTTGATTTCAGGGTTTGGTTTTATCGCGAAGTTAGGTTTCAGGGTTGGTTTCAGACTTTAGTTTTGGGGTTAGGTTTTGTTTCTAGGGATGGTTTTAGCGTTTCAGGGTTTGGTTTTAGGGTTAAGTTTTAGTGTTGGGGTTTGGTTTCAGGGTTTGGTTTTAGGGTTTGGTTTCAGGGTTAGTTTTGAGGGTTTGGTTATAGCTTTAGGGTTTGGTTTGGTCCGGCGGTGCCGGTGTGATTGTTGCGTCGACTGTAACGGAGGCGCCTGGCGTCACACTCAACAGGCAGAAGCGGAGTGATCGAGGCTTTACGTTTGTTTTGTTGTTTTCTCCGAAAGGACGCTTTCGACGAGGCGGTGAAGTTCTTCGGCGAGAACAGCAAGACCACGCCCCCCTCCGTCTTCTTCCCCGTGTTCGTACGCTTCGTCAAGGCCTACAGGGTGAGCCACCCCCATCATCACCATAATCCTCATCACACGCACACACATGCGCACGCACGCACGCACACACACACACACACACACACACACACACACACACACACACACACACACACACACACACACACACACACACACACACACACACACCTGTCCCCACCAGTCCACATTGACATTGAATTGTTTGTTTGTGTGTGTGTGTGTGTGTGTGTGTGTGTATGTTATGTACACAGCAAGCAGATGAGGACAATGAGTACAGGAAAAGGCAGGAGCAGATGCTGATGGAGAAGCTGTTGGAGCAGGAGGCCATGATGGAGGAGGACCAGAAGGTAGACCCCCCCCCCCCCCCCCCCCCCAACAGACCTCTCCTTCTTCAGGAACACGCATACATTGACACACACACACACACACACACAGATTAGGTTCACAGATGAGTGTGGACACCAATTGGTTATTACTGTTGTTCTAATGCCATAAGTATGTGTGTGTCCAGTCCCCCTCTAAGAACAAGCATCAGCAGCGGGAGTTGATCCAGGAGCTGCGGAGGAAGCAGGTGAAGGACAGCCGACATGTCTACGAAGGGAAGGACGGAGCCATCGAAGACATTATCACAGGTACGCCCACCTGGCCCCTCCCCTTTTCTCTCTCTCTCTCTCTCTCTCTCTCTCTCTCTCTCTCTCTCTCTCTCTCTCTCTCTCTCTCTCTCTCTCTCTCTCTCTCTCTCTCTCTCTCTCTCTCTCTCTCTCTCTCTCTCTCTCTCTCTCTCTCTGATAAATGCATGCAGGTCCTCTTTTGTGCTCAACATTCAGAGATTAACTTGGGGATTCTCAGCCAACTAACGATACGCCAGCGCTTTTTTCACAATTCTGCTGCCAGCCATATCAAAACAAAAGCCTGTATTTAACACGTATTGTCATGTGCAAACATGCATTTACGACGCAGCTAATCCAATCACGTTTTGACCCCACTAAAACTGTGTAATCGTTGCTAATAATACCTGCTTTTGAATTAGTTTGGTACATGCAATACACCACGTTGTTCATTCACAGGTTTGGACAAGAACATAATCTTAAAACTAAGTGTAGTTTGAGTTACACTGACTATACTAACTGCAGAGTTCTGGTTCAAAGTCGACATGGACATGTTGATGTTCCTGTAGAAGTTGAACCTGTAGATGTTTAATATATACAGTATATACATAGTACAATAATATCATGGACCAACAAATATACATCTGATAATGTATAGATGTTCAGCATCTACATGTTTTATTTACAGAGTTAAATGGGAAATGCCCACAGTAACGTGTAACGATTTGGCTTTTCCATTAACACTTTGGTGTTTTCAACCTTTTAAAGAAAGAGTAACTGCAAAACAGTACTGTGTTACCCCTTGAATACGATATAGAAGTATCACATTAGTTTAGTATCACATTAGTTTAGTTTCCCCCTCTAGCTGCCCTCTGGGCTCACAAACAGAACACACACACACACTTCTAGAATGCACTTTCTGTTTAGAATGTGTGCAGTGTTCTACAATGTGGAGCGGTCGGCGTTGTTGTTGCTGTTGTTTGGGTATATTAACCAGCGTGCTGAACCCACTGTAGGACGCTGCTTCGTCTCACGCTGTCCTGTGTCTCTGGCTGTCTGTCCCTCCCTGTCCTCTTGTCCCTCCTCCCTCCTCGTCAACACAGTGCTGAAGACGGTGCCCTTCACCGCGCGCACCGCCAAGCGCGGCTCGCGCTTCTTCTGCGAACCCGCCCTCAATGAGGAGTACCATTACTAAGCTTGTAGAACGCTCTCTCTCGCTGCGCCCGCTCCAAGGTTGCTGGAACACACCGCTCTCTCTCTCCCTCCCTCCCTCCCTCCCTCCCTCTCTCTCTCTCTCTCTGTGTGTTTGTTTGGTGTTTGTTTGCCTTTTGCGTAACATCTCGTCGTGTGGTTCCCCTCACACGCTCTTTCTTTTCACTGTCCGTCGCCGGTAACCTGTGCATGTGTCCGCAGGCATGGATGTGTCCGATCCGCCGCCCCGAATACCGGGGTTGGGTGGTTTTATGCTGTGTGCTTTTGAAAGTGTGTGTGTGTGTGTGTGTTTGCATGTGTGTGGGTTTTTCTCCCCTTTCAGCATGACAAGGTGGTGGGATAACAGTCTGGAGCACCTAATGCATGACGTGTGAAAATCATGAGATATATTTATCATCGCCGCAGACCATAATGTCACACAAGGAGGAGTGGCCTCAAGGTCGTCCTTATCTGGACTGACTAATGAGATTACTCTTTTTAAGTCTTCCAGAAATAGGTTGTTTGGCGCTCCCTGCTGACCATAAACGGAATAACAAGACTGTAGAGATATCTTTTTTTCTAACATTATTTAGTCACTATATGTCAGTATATAGTGACTAACTATCAGCCTCTGTTCATTCTGACGGAAGATAATGAATTCTAACCACTGTCTCCTTTTTAACCAATAACATGCCTTTACAACTAATGTGGTGATTTATGCAGAGCTATTGCCTCTGGTATTATATATATTATATATATAATATATTGCTGTTCACCTTCTGTATCTATGAATACTGTTTGTTTACAATGAGATCACTGCTGTTGTGCTAACGTCTCGCATGCAAATTCCCCTTCCGCCGTTTATACCCACAATGCATCTCTGCTGCCCCTATTACCTCTTACCTTGTGCTTGCCGCTGCCACCTGCTGATAGGTCACCTTGCTGTCACATGACTTTCAGTGGCTTGACAAGGTCCTAATCTCTAACATGACGCATGAAGTGTTGAATCGCTGCAGACGGTGAAGGGATGTTTTGAAAGTCCCCGATTGTTTTGTGTTCACTGCGTGCCGACTAACACACACAGCCAACTGCCGCCAGTGGAAATGTACCTACGTAGTTGCCATATTTGCTTTCTATTGGGTGCTTAGTAGGTGGTTGCATGCATGCCTTGGTGGAAGTGTTGTTGCCTTGTTATTCAAACACTCATAACCACTCTGTGTTCCCACGTTTTAAATGGGGTTTTGTTTTGTTCTGTCATGCTGGTCCGCCACTCTGCAAAGCAGTCTTGAGTCTTTAAAACACAGAAAACCAAAAAAAATCGTAAAAGCTTCTGCCTCTTTAGTTCGCCGTCCTCTGTGCCAGTTAACAGGCTCAAGCTCGCCGTCTCTATTAAGCCCCGCCCTTTTCTGATTCGGGGTAAGTTCATTGGCCAGCGGCCTACTCACTCCCCCCCACGCCCTCTGCCGTCCCTCGCTTCACTGCCAGACCGCAATGCTTCCGCTCACCCCAGTGCGGGATGCTACATAGCAGGACCCTGTTTCCGCCATCACCACATCTTTACCTTCTTTGTTTTATTCATTTTAACCTCCATTTTGTCTTCTCCTCATCCAGCCCTAAAGAAGAATAATATTACTATATTCCCCACTGTCTACTCGAGGGTAAGGAAAACCTCTGTAGTGCTGGATGTGACCCAAACCTGGCAAGCATTTCCTCTTTTTACTTCCCTCTCTCTCCCTCCCTCCCTCCCCCCTCCCCCCCCCCCCCCCCATCATGATGTGTAGTCGCCTCACTGTTTTATCTGTGATCGTATTTCTCTACTATTCATCTCCCCATCAATTTTGAATAACTTTTTTCACATTTGGTTCCTACAATATCAGCCAAACAATGATCAAATGTCATTCCAAACACCTAACTGGATTCTTCTCTCCATCTTGGCAAAGAGGCAACATCAAAAGTCCCCCTCCCCAAGTGTAGTTATTTTAAATGATACGTCAGCTAGAGACATGAGAGAGAATCAATTTGGACGTATTACGTGTTTAGTTTTCCTGCGTTTAAAACTCAAGCTGCTTTGTTAGACTGGACGTCAGCGATCGCTAGACCACACAACATGTCTGACCCCTGCTTTGTGCCCTCCCCATCACACACACACACACACACACACACACACACACACACACACACACACACACACACACACACACACACACACACACACACACACACACACACACACACACACACACACACACACACACACACACACACACACACACACACACACACACACACCCCAGATCTGAGAAACCAGCCATACAGGCGAGCCGATGGTGTGCGTCGCAGTGGCCGCCGGCGCTTCGATGACCAGAGCCTGCGGCCAATCAACAGCGCAGAGGTGGTCATGTGACGAGGGAATGCAGGAAGATGTGATGTGGATGGGAAAAGGGACGTGCGATGGTTTAGAGAGAGAGAGAGAGAGAGGGTACGAGTGGATGGACGTGCGACGGAAGATGCCGAGAGGCGGATGCTGCCGAGTTTCCTAGCAACCAACAGAGATAGATATGTAAATATATACGTAAAAGAAAAAATGAAATTGAAAAAAACAATGAATCTCTGGCGTAGCAGCAGCCTCTCAATACGAAGGACTGGCTGGGGGTCAGGTTACACCGATGGATAGAGACAGAATGAGAGCGAGAGTGGGCTGCAATTTTAAAAAGAAAAGTAATTTGCAAAGTGCCTGAACTTTTCATGTGATGTCATTACATTGTTGGCTTTTGGTTTTATTTTTTTTCCAATTGTTGGTTTAAGTCATTTCAGTCCACACAACATGACCAGGCTTTAAATTCTTAAGACACCTGTGATGTAATGAAACTGGATTATATGGTGATATGTAGCAGAACAGTGGATTCTACTAACGTGCATAGAATGTATGGAACGCATTCCGGAAGACTGTTCCGGAACATTCCGGCATGAAGATCCACAGCCGTATTACTGAAGCACATTCCAAGACTCCAGGGATTCTTCCTACGACCAAACATGCTTGAAAAGCCATTTTTCACACAAAATGGCTTTTCATTCTTGATTTTTTTTTTTCCAAAAGGGTTCCTTGTTAAAGTGTTAGCTGTTGAGATGAAAGCAGTGATTTGAAAATCAAAGTAGAGGTCTGTCTTGGGCCATGCCACGATATTGAATTATTTCAAAAGGAATATAAGTTGTTGGAGGATGGGGCCAGGTTAATGTGAACTTTATATTGCACATAATTTGTATGCTAGACTGTATGGACGACTCATTCAAAGCTTATTCTTCGGTGAGGAGAGAGCGAGGCTGTCCCATCGCAGTGATGCGATGTTAGTGTGTCCTCCATTTTGTTTGAATACAGTTGTGTGTGGGTTAATACATGAATACCACAATAAGAGTATACACTATGAGCAGAGTGTACCCAGGACACTGAAGCCCACATGATGAATTCAAAATGAAAAATTGGATCGAAATACTTTATTTTTGTTTGTTTGAAATTATTCAAAGGCTATTTGGAATCAATGCAGCCATCTTCATGTCCTTATTGTATTTTTTATTGTATAGTATTTAACCACTAAAAAGGTTTTATTCTAGCTTTCGATGTTTTATTTTTTTCATGTGACCTTTTCATTTGGCCAGAATGTCAATTATTTGCGATGGCTCCTCTTCATCGAGGACATGCCAACAAACACACAACACAAAGTTTTGTAAATGTACAGATATTTTGCTACAAACGTAAATTTTGTTGTTCCCTTTTTTACTTCCTAATTCATATGACCGTGAGGTTCATATTGTAAATATTGTTTAAACAAAAGTTTACAATGCTCTGTGCGCTACAATTTGAATGTTATTAACTTATAGTTGTTTTCATTTCTTATATTTAATTAAGCCCAAACAATAGCCTAACAAACATTATTGTAGAGCACTATGAAGGCTCCCCATACTGGATCACTTCATTATACACTGAGTGGATCACAAAACTACACCAAGCCAGCGACATACACAGCACTAGGGATGCAAAGGTTTCCATACAAAATGTGTGTGTATTGTTTTGCGTTAAAAACGGAACCTAATTTGGACCTCAAAATTGACATTTGTTGATTATTTTTTTCTCCAACATAGTGGTTTGATAGGAAGAGGACATTGACATCAAATCGATTTAGCCTTTCTTGGTTGATGTACCAAGTTCACATCGAATGAGGTTTTCCAGTAGCTGGCTTGTGTAAGGTTAGCGTTGTGATCCGTTCTCTTCTCTGGACCAAAAATAACCCCACTAAAGCATGTGCTGCATTACGATGTTCTCTGAAGAACGTCTCGCTCATCTCTTCTCCTAGACTGGATAATACTGGCATGTCTCTTCTTTTTTTTTAATCAGAATTGTATTTTAGGCATTGTGTGCTGACTATAAAATACTTCAAATAACCTCTTTTTTTTTTACGTTAGGTGGGATTTTAAATGAATACGATCAATTAAACTATTTACATTGAATGGATTGAGTTTGTTTGATTCACTGCTGTTTTAGTCGTGGCACAGAAATGTCCTTCGCACCCAATTTTGATAAACTGCTCATTTCCGTTTCGCATCCCCTCAAAGCATATGCCAATGTATATCTCTCAGGGAGCGTGTGGTCTACACTCTGAAGGAAATGAACGGAGCGGTTTTATTTTAATGGTATGACAATGACAGAGCTGCCAACTCTCACGCACTGAGCGTGAGACTCACTCAAACGACCCTCTTCATACGCTCTCACGCCACACCTATTTCTCACGCAAATTACGCGCTATTTCGCCATTACGCGAACTTGTTGAGTAATATACCGTCGTATACTATAATCATAAGAGTGTGAGCTCTGCTTGCAGTCGCACCGTTGTAATTGCGGTCACGCCACCTACACTTTAAAAAGTGATTGCGCATCTATATTGCTTTGTACGGTAAGTTGTTTAAAACGTATCGGGTATCAGTGGCAAAACTGTTTATCAATGGGAAAAATTACCACTTCACACCAATAGTGTCGCCAAAGAGAATGAAACAAGTCTTCGAATTTAAAATATAATTTTCGACGTGTCTAATTGGTTCAGTGTTATGCCCTGCTGATTAAAGAGCTGGAGACCAGGGTTCAAGTCCTCACGTTGTTCTTGTTTTTTAAACGAAGTCGTGTGAATTTAATGTCAAATATAAAATCCAACCATTCGTAACAGGTGTCTTGGTGGTACAGAGGTAAAACCTGCTGATTGAAGTGCTGCTGTAATCAGGATGACTTAAATCAAGACAGGCAACTTTCAAACAGAAAGGTACAAAAAAGAAAATAGAACCAAGACGCTTTTATTTCTATTTTTTCGAGTTGCCATGCAGTGATTAAAAAGTAAATTTGATCAAGTATTGCCAACTAAAAGGCAAATACTGCCGCAATGGAGGGGGTTCTGTGGGACAGTGGACTTAGGTCCGGTGTGGGTCAAAAAGTCCCATACCCGGTGGTCAATAGTGATCATTGACCGCCTATAATTATTTTATGGTTTGGGTAAGGATTAGAAGTTATGAAACTTTGGAAATGGGTCTAAGTAGTGATATCTTAAGCGCGTGGTGGCGAACCCCTAACGGGCCTCAAACAAATGTGCCGCTCAAATCAGTCCCAAGGTTTTCTGGAAACTTGGCAGCCCTGCAATGATGATTTGAATGGATGACGACTACCGGTAAGTGCAATTATGTGCCTTTTGAAAAGCATGATATTGAGGAGCCATCATCCATGGAAATAGTATTTTATTACATGTACAGATAATCCAAATTCTCCAATTCTCCAAATCCTGTTCAATGAGTCCGCAGACATACAGCGACAGTTAAGTTAAAAAAACTTTCAAAGCAGATTTCTTCCGGTACTCTGGACTTGTGGATTCATTAAGTTGAGCTCCGTAGAAAGCTTACGAAAGTTTGATCGGCCTTCACGTGGCCGTCGAGGTGGGGACGATCCGCTTCAAATCCATTAGCTACATAACGGAAAGTAAAAACGTACACCTACGACCTACAAATTTAATCTAAAGCATAACCAAGGCAACTACAAGGCTATTTTACGCCACCAAAATCCAATCTTTTTTTTTTTTTATATAAAAAGAAACAAGTTACCAAAGTCGTACGAATTGTCGTACAGTTGAACGGTTTTTGAACGGCTACAACCGCGGCAGCCGTTCTCTTTGAGCAACATGGAGGAGGAGCAGGAATGCGTGGGGAGTATTTTTTTTGTTGTGTTTTTTTTTTTTAGGAAGTGAACAGTGGCGACGGTGGGAGAGGAGAGATCACGGGGCGTCCAGCTGCTCCAGCAAGGTCCGCCTCCTCTTCTCCAGCTCTCCTTCACTCAGCTCGCTGCCAGAGGTGTCCCAGCCTCCCTGAGCAGAGGAGCAAACACACGGCTTGGTTACAACACAGCCAGGTAAGGTGGTGTGGGGAAAAGACACGGCTTCTATTCCTTTTAAATCCACAAACAAGACCTTTAAAACGGTCTAATCATAGATGACTGTAATGGCTTGTAAACATGTGTAATCGTAAAAAATCGTTTCGATTTTCTTTTTAAATATGCAATGTTTTCCTTCCAACGTTTCAAAATGTTTAATCGTACTTCTGCAAGTTATTTCTATTCCGATGTCAATATTAATAGTGAGATGTACAAAGGAAGATGGTATGCCTAAATACCGCACAGTAGGGTTGTCAAGATAGCCCATTTTCGTATTTTAATTTGAATTAAGAAATATTGCAATAGTGTTTTGGGGTTAGGTTTCAGGGTTAGGTTTTTGGTTCTAGGGTTTGGTTTCAGGGTCTAAGGTCCCCAAGACCCCCGGGTTTCTGTTTCCTGAAAAAAGACCTCAGATGGGCTATTGGCGCTCGCAGAGAGCTTCCCTGGGGCTCATGGTGGGCCCCTGAGGTCAGTGTTCCTGAAAAGACCTCAGATGGATGTCCAACAGGGAACACCCCTAGCCATATTCGTATTCGATACTGTTGGTTGTTACGACAACCCTACTGAGATCTGTTTTTAAGGTGTTTAATGTGTCAGATACTAAGCTAATGGGTTACGGTGAGGGTCAAGGTAAGAGTTAAGGGACCGACCTCCTCTTTGGCAGCCTTTCTCTTGGGGGACTTCTGTTTGGTGTCCTGGTGGCTCTTCCCTCGGGACTTGTCGTTTTCTTTGTCCTTCTCTTGGTCCTTCTCACGCTTCCCATCTCTCTCTCGTCCCTTCTTGTCTCCGTCGGACTCGGAAGCCTGCGTGAGCCCACGGAGCGGTCAGTGTTAAGGTGAAGAACACACCAAGCACTAGCCACAACACTCCAATATCACAGCAAACATCGGACTGCTACGGTCGCCTCGGATCGGCTCATATTGGCGTCCCTATACAAGCTACCACTTGGCCACTTATGCAGTTGGATCAACTGTGTTGGTGGTATGGTCATTAATAACCGATTGCTTTAAGGCGCGACTCTTTCAAGCTAAAAGGTCCTCTGTGGAGCTCTGCTACTCACAGACTTGTGGCGTCTTTTCTTTCCCTTCTTCTTGTGTTTCTTGGACTTCTTGTAGCTTCGCTCTGTGGGCCAGAATGAGGAACAGGTCAGTACATGTAGTAAGGTCTAGTATGATAGGGTGTGGTCGTCCTACCCGGTCTGTTTGAGGTATCCCAGCCCCCCCTCCCTCCTCACCGGACTCTCCACTGGAGGAGCGCTCGGACGGAGACTTGGACTGGGACCTCTTCTTCTTCTTGTGGTACTCGTCCTCCTCGGACTCGGAGCCCTGCCGCGACAGCGCCCGCAGAAGAACAAGGTATGAGGTGACAACTTTGTTACGACCGGCGCACACGGCCGTCACCTAAAGACTACGTCAACAAGGAGGTCGCGCCTGCAGAGCGCTGGACCAGAGGCGCCTGACGTACCGATCGAGAGCGGGAGCGCTTCCTGTGGTGCTTCTTCGACTTCTTCGAGTGCTTCTTCGTCTTTGAGTGATGGTGCTGACATTCGTGCTGATGAGAAACGAAAACGAAAACAAGAGGGAGAGAGTTGAGAGTCACGCCGTTAGGAAGAGGGATGCGCCTTCACCGCCGAGCCAAGGCCCGGCCGCGGGTCGACGGCACGAAGCCTCACCTCCAGCACGTGCATGAAGTCTTTGAAGATCCGCTTCCTCTCCGACTCCAGCGTCACGTCCTCGAAGACAGACTCTTTGAGGAACCGGTCGCGGACCTGAGCAAACAGGCACATTAGTTAACCAAATAACAGATTGAACTCTGGGAAATCAAGGCCATGTTGCATTACACCATTAACAGGCTACAAGAGATTTGATGTTTTTTTACCTCAAGTATAAAAAAAAAATTCATTAAAGAAATATATTCATCACAAAAATAGATATACATTTCTACTTCTTTTATAGATTTCGATTTTTGGGATAAAAGTTATGGTTAACTTAAATTTGGTTTAAAGTGATCAAACCACCATAACCGTCTCTCCTGGCTTGACGAAAACCTCCGTTACCAATATCATTTGTCAGAATGACTTGGTTGTACCGATTCTGCCGACGAGCATTTCGCGTGAGCCGTTACGATGGTTTTCTCTCGCAGACCAGGATGGTCCATAAGCTCTAAGACAGCTCTACAGACACCAAAACGAGAGTCAAAACCCAACCAAGATGGCCGAGAGGACACACGATCCAAGACATTAGCGCGTGGACGTACCGTCTCCCAGCTGGTCTCAGGTTCCAGCGGGGGCGTGGCCTGCTTCAGCATGCTTTTGAAGGCGGCCTCCTTCCTCTTCATCTTCCTCGCCTCCTCCTTCTCCCGTTCCCTCTCCCGGGCCTCCGCCTTCTCCAGCAGCTGGAGGTGGAGAAGAGTCAGTACCAACACACCGCGATGCACCGTGATTCACAGTGATACGAGGGTTATTTATACCCACGGTCCAAAAAATAACCTTCGTTGTCTTTTTACCTTGCCAGAGTGGAAAACTCAACCGGCCAAGCAATTGCTTTAATAAGCAACCCTAAAGTGCTCATTTTGTACCCTGTTTATATCCAAAATGTTATTAACTTCTAGTGCTGTAACGACTGTAACTCCCCCCACACAGCTCCGGCTTTTCAAAAATAGCATTTCATTTTGAAAAGGAAATTACTGTCTATGTCAAGTATTGTGTAATCATGGCTCCAAGCTAAGCAATATGGTTTATAATATTGAGTCAAAATAATGGATATTGTACCATTCCTAAAAAAAAAAAATCACCAGTAAAAAACCTGATATGCAAGCCTCTAACTACTAAGGTACCCTTTTAACGCCAAACAGAACAAACATTCCCCGGCTCATTCATCCAGTGATCATAAAGGGAACGGCGGGTCTTACGCTGTTGAACGCCAACTTGATGTTGCCTGCGTCCAAGGTGGTGGCCCTCTTGTCTGAGCTGATGACCGTGCCGAAGTCCTCGAAGGTGGTGTTCACCTCCACCAGGAAGCTCTTGTCCTGGGGGGTGGGGGTAAACAGAGAGGGTGAGGCATGAGCACACGATATACTAGCCTCGATGAATCAACCACTCAAACTCCAGATTAGAACATGCTCGATCAATAACGATGAATGTGGTTATGATTGGGTTATCGGATTTTGAAATATGTCCCTGTATAAAGATGGAGACGCACCTTGAGTATGTCTTTGATGATTCTCTTCTCGTCATGGTAACGGGCTTTCAGGTCCTCCACGTAGAACTTAAACAGGTCCAGGGGAGTGGAGCCTGAAATTGGAAAAGTCAGACACACATGTTATGGTCCATGTGCTACAGGCGAACTATTATCTGACCCTGTGTCCGTCCGTCCATGTGTCTGTCCTTGTGTGTCCGTGCGTGTGTGTGTGTCCCCGTCCGTCTGTGTGTGTCTGTCCATGTGTGTATGTGTGTGCGTGTGTCTGTATCCGTGTGCATGTGTGTGTGCCCGTCTGTGTGTGTGCCCGTGTGCGTTTGGATCCGTGTGTGTGTCTGTATCCGTGTGTGCCAGTGTGTGTGCCTGTGTGTGTGTGTGTGTGTGTGTGTGTGTGTGCCTGTGCGTGTGCCTGTGTGTGTGTGTGTGTGTGCCTGTGCGTGTGTGTGTGGTCCTACCGGGCTGGCCCAGCATGTTGGCGAAGCGGATGTCGGAGCTGACGGTGGGGTACATCTCCATCCAGGCAGACATGGAGTGCAGCTGGCCGTGGTCGTGCAGCTCGTCCAGGAATTTCTAAACGGACAACATCATCAATACTGCTGACAGCAGATATGTTGTGGCGTGGCGACTTGGACTTTTGTCATACAGTGATAAATGTGGTGTCTTGGTCCTTAAGTGTTTAATGAAGAATGAATGCTTCAACCTGCATGACTAATGTCCATTTCACTGGGGGTTTTATGTGCCGCAAATGCCGAATGCCAACCACCAAATAATTCATTAGGACAAATATACCCGTGGTGGCGGTACGTGCTATCCAGTGCTGCTCCGATTACCAAGTAGACACCAAAGTTGAAATCGGTTCCATTTGGGCTTCACAAAGTGTTGGTGAACCTTTCCTTGTTATTTTTTGACTACAATGTATAAAGCTGTTAAAAGGGGGGGGGGGGGGGGGGGGGGAATTCGGTGTGAAATACAAGAAGTCTGCTACTTCTAGCTTAAAACGTTACTACCGAGAGACCGGCAGGACGGTCTCACCTGGAAGGACTCGCGGTTCTTGCGCTGCCGTCTCCTCTCTCTGAGGAGCGTCTTCTGCTTCTCGTCCTCCTCCTCCTTCTCCAGGGCCCGGATGTGCTCCTCAAAGCAGATCAACGCGTCCTCCTTGTCCATGTCTGGTAGGGGAGGAGGAGGTGGCATTAATGCTAAGCACTGTGCACTCCACTGGGCCTCTTCCCCTCACAGGAGCGTTAGCGCTGATGCTAAGCACTGTCCACTCCACTGGGCCTCTTCCCCTCACAGGAGCGTTAGCGCTGATGCTAAGCACTGTCCACTCCACTGGGCCTCTTCCCCTCACAGGAGCGTTAGCGCTGATGCTAAGCACTGTCCACTTCACTCGGCCTCTTCCCCTCATATGAGAGTTAGCGTTAATGCTAAGCACTGTCCACTTCACTCTGCCTCTTCCCCTCATATGAGAGTTAGCGTTAATGCTAAGCACTGTCCACTTCACTCGGCCTCTTCCCCTCATATGAGAGTTAGCGTTAATGCTAAGCACTGTCCACTTCACTCGGCCTCTTCCCCTCATATGAGAGTTAGCGTTAATGCTAAGCATTGTACACTTCACAGGGCAGTTAGACCCTTTTCACAGAGGAATCATCATAGGGCAAACAAAGGTGTCGCTCATAACAGTCATTATGGGACTCCTACTGTTATGTACCAGGGTATGGGTACTAGTCTAAACTAATGAAGATATCACACATTGACCATGGACCATATGCCCTGGTTCATACAAGGAGCAGACCCATAATTAGTGTTATGAGCGACACCTGTGTTTTTCCTATGATGACCCCTAAATGAAAAGGGTCTATTCGCCTCACATGATAGTTAGCGTTGATGCTAAGCAATGTACACTTCACTGGGTCTCTTAAGTGTTCAGAGGACAGCATTGAAATAGCATTTACACCACCTGCTGTACACTTGACTTGGCTTCATCCCTCACGAGGCGAACACATTAGTAATGTAGTCTGTAAGTGCACACGTTAATCACACATGATGTGATGCTATGAATATTCTATTAGAATGAGAGTAGTTCATCATTTTGGACCACGTATTAGGTTACATATGTCCCATTGCTTATATAACTAAAGGACTAACAAAGAACATGAATGAGAGTGCAAAGTTTCTTGCCACACACTCTCTTTTAAATCAGATGCCATCTGGAACTCTTTTGTGCCAATCTTTAAGTTTACAGCTGATGTTGATGCTGACAGTGTACTTTTCATGTTTGGCTACCAAACACTAAAACCTACTTTGAGACACTTACTGAGTTTGTATCGAATTGAAATGTAATGTGCATAGGATTTCACACTAGATTAGATTAGACTCGACTTCAAAATATACCTCAGGGTAGATTACATTTTCTGATCTTTACAATTGCATAAAATGAGGCTACACAATGTTATTTCAAGATATGAACACTCATTTCAACACATTATAAAACTATTGAAAGATTAAATGACGGCGTTTTGACCTCGCCCAGTGTGTGTGTAATTGTAAGAGAGTGAGTTTGTGTACAAGTGAGTGCATTTGTGTACAAATGTGTATTTGTGTACAGGTGTGTGTAGTTGCTTACAGGTGTGTGTATTTGTGCACGTGTGTATGTATTTGTGTATAGGAGGTGTGTGTATTGGCGTCTACGTGTGTATAAGGGTGTGTGTATTTGTGTACAGGTGTGTGTATAGCTGTACAAACGTGTGTGTGTGTTTGTGTACAGGTGTCTGTATAGGTGTCTAAGCGTGTATAAACTTGTGTACCGGTAAATGTATTGGTGTAAAAGCCTGTATAAATGTGTGTGTGCTGGTGTTCAGGTGTATAAGTGTGTATAAATGTTTGTGTATGTGTACGGGTGTGTGTATAAGTGCATAAGCATGTATTAACACGTGGGCGTTTGTGTACAGGTGTGTGTTGGGTAAAAGTGTATATAAATGTGTGTGTGTGTGTGCTCCTACTCTGCAGCTCCTCATCCTCAGCAAAGGTGGGGTTGTCCAGCAGGTACTGCTGGGCCTCGGACCAGGTGGTGCGGTACGTGACGTTGGCCATGTTGTCCAGGATGTTCTTGAGCGCCTCCCAGTTCCTCTTCCTCAGCTGCTTGGCTTGTTCCTGGAGGTGAGGCGTCTATGTCAGCATCTCTTGCAGACCTTCACTCAACTCAAACCTGCAGTAACGTTGTCCTCTGCAGCCAATCGATTCGTTCTCTCTAATGAGCCATGGGGTGGGTGGGGTTTATGTCTGTAAGCCCAAACCCCACGGCAGAGTCGGGCCGGACCCAGAATTATGTTTTAGAATTAGTTAGTCCAAAATAGACTTGAGTCGATAGAGCAATAAAATACAGCTCCGTTACATTCCCGCTTTGAGTGCTCTGCCCCGTAAAAACAATATGATTCCATTTCCTTTTTGGGTCAAGCAACAAATATAAACCCCATTCGCGCTCCATGTGCTCTAGGCCAGTGATTCTCTACTGGTGGGTCCTGGCCCATAAGCGGGTCGCGAGGGCATTTGGAGTGGGTCGCAGAGCATCTGCCAAACCTTAATCTTTGGACAGAAGCGCATGATTGAACTAATGTTTAAATGTTAATTCATGTTTCGATGGCTTACTATTTAATTTAGTGCGGCTCCGATTGTTGCTGCTTTAAGGTCGCTCCATGTTTTTATCAGTACATGAAGGCATTGTTGATTAGTCCAATATTGGTTAGTATTTTTGTTTTATTTTTGGGTTGTGACTTAAAGACACATGTGGGCTAGACCAGTTGAGAACCACTGCGATAGGCCTTAAACACTGGTAATTCCAAATAATCGGAAACAAAATGTTACAGCTCTACAAAATGTCTAAAGAGTTCCCTAGCGCTGAGCTGGGCGCTAGGGTCTGTGGACTGAAAGGAGAGCCCCTTTAAAGGGATCGTTAGAAAACACTGGAAGATGGCTGACCTTCTCCTTCTTGGCCAGGTAGAAGAGCACGTCCTCATAGATCTCCAGACGGTCCCTCTCAGGGACGCAGCTCCACACCTCCTGGTCGCTGAACATCTGCTCCGCTTTCCTGAGAGAGAGACACACACACACACACACACTTAGTGGAGGCAGATGTTTATCCACAAGAGGGCAGTGTTTCATAAGGCCATGTCCGATGAGGACTTGCACTATTGTGTCAGTTTAAAGAAACTTATAAATGTGCACTTTGTGCGTCCCAACAAGACTACGGACTATTTTACGTTGGTCCGTTTGCTTCAACGACCAGAAGGATTAAACTCAGCCTGGGCCTACCTGTGTGCACGCAATGTGCACACGCTCACACAGTCAGAGCTGTCATGGCCGTCGCCGCATGTTGTGTTCAGTCCAAAGTCGCCACGACAACCCCGGTGCCAGCCGTGTTCTAAAAAGTAGGCCGGTTGTCAAGGTCGCCGGTCCATTCCGCTGGCTGTGCTCTCGACGTGTCAGCGGCTTTCACTCGGTCAGAGTGCTAGTCTGCAGGCCCACACTACAGCACACTATATTACCGTTCATATTTTTATTTTAAATACGTTTTTATAAAAACACCTCCTGACACCTCGGTCCCTATGGAGTGCAGTGCAACGAGGGGGGGGGGGGGGGAGGGGTTGTGAAAGCGGCTGAACAAAATGCAACCCTTCAATAAAGCCCATTGTAAGATCGATCCGATGTCAGAAGCACATGAGGTGGGGTCTAAAGCCTTGAGGACAAACAGCGCAACAAAGATTCTTCAGTGTGGCCCGCTCCCCCGATGAGATGAAACGGTCGGTTATAATGGAAGGGGCGATCAGTGTAGACGTCACAGGTTCTGGCCACGCAGCATTCGCTACAGGGTCTGAACACGCGGCAGCTGCTACAGGGCTAGCCGCGCACCAGGCGCTACAGAGCTAGCCGTGTACCAGCTGCTACAGGGCTAGCCGCGCACCAGGCGCTACAGAGCTAGCCGTGTACCAGCTGCTACAGGGCTAGCCGCGCACCAGGCGCTACAGAGCTAGCCGTGCACCAGCTGCTACTGGGCTAGCCGCGCACCAGGCGCTACAGAGCTAGCTGCGCACCAGGCGCTACAGAGCTAGCCGTGTACCAGCTGCTACAGGGCTAGCCACGCACCAGGCGCTACAGAGCTAGCCGTGCACCAGGTGCTACAGGGCTAGCTGTGCACCAGGCGCTACAGCTGTACGGATGCTCTGACCCCCTTCTCGCTATGGATTATATCTGCAGAATCCTTTCGACAGTACGGAGAACTACTTACCAACAGCGGAGAGGGTGATTTAACAAGAACAATCATGCTAGATAGGGGAGTAGCAGCAGCACATACTTGTATCTTGTGGTGGACGTCATCTTATCGTGGTTCTCCAGGAACCTCTGGTAGGTCTCTTTGGACTCCTTATACTTGATCCTGGCCTCCTCCTTCTCTTCCTTCTCTGTCTGCACCTTGTAGGCGTTGAACGCTTGCTTCTTCTCGCTCAGCTTGGGCAGGGCACTGAATATCGCAAGACGAGACACGTTACGTTTTGTTTGAAGTGGACAATATGGTTTTCGTGCGTGGTTATAATGATGATAAGAACGGGTGGTGATGATTACTATTAACATAGTGATTGTAATAAACGTGTGGGGTCATAGTAAGATGAGGCTCCGACCTGTAGCGGGGGTCGTTGATGATCATTTTCATCGCTTGCTCCCAGGAGGAGTTTGAAGACACACCCTGGAATCCAGAGAATCACAGGATTTTAAAAAGGAGGAGGACGACCCCTCTCCCGACTCGGCACAGCATTAGTCAACGTGATACCTAATGCATAGAGCAGGTGGCCACCATCACATCCACGATCAAGCGTGTTACGCGTCAAGTCTAGTGCACCTGAAGAACACGACGCCAGGTGGAGGAGGGGGCTCTGCTGAGAGCTTACGGCCTTTGGTTACAAGCGGACGTGTGAATGCATTTATCGTGATTGCGAATAGATGCCGAATTAAGGAGGTGTGGAGAAGTAATGACAGAGGCGGCAAATGCCCCGGGAGGACTTATGCGATTGGCCTTTCAGCCGTCCGTCCTGGGGGGAGAACCTGCACCCCCATTATGAACCGCCTCCGGCGTGTGCGCTTGCCGTGTCAGTTGTCACAGTCGGTCCAACTCAGTGAGGCATGCCTCCCTTAGCTCTCTCTGCATCTCACCCCCCCCCCCCCCCCCCCCCCACCCCCTATTCACTCTCTCTCGCTTTCTTTCTCTGAATGTTTTAATCCCGTGCTTTTGAGCCAGTAACACTAATCACGGAGACAGTGCCATTAAGATCTCACAGAGGAAAGGCGAGCAATCTCAAGAGAGCTCGACAGAGTGAATTAAAAGGGAGGCTAAATATAGCATCAAACGCTGGGCGACCGTGCGCGGCGCTACCTTGGCGAGCACGCCAGCGCATCCGTGGCAACAGAATTAACCGTGGTGCCAAGACCTCCCAGGGGCTCAGGGATTAAATCACAGATCCCCAACATGAAAAGACTCGCTGGTAAACACATATCATCAGAAATGAAACGGCGGTTGCTTCACCGGCACCTGCACACGTGTCTCAACAGGCTGGGACGAAAACGAATAGACTAGGGTTGGGCAAATCAATTCTGTTGAATTTGGTTTTTACCCGCTGAAAATAAACGTCTGAAGTCTGCAAAAAAAATGCCCCCGGGACATTCCCAGTTTTAAAAGTCCCATGTTAGTCCCATGTGGGATCAGAGGCGTCCAGGACGTCTGCCACTGGTTGAACGGTCATGAGCAGTGAGTCCCCTAGATTGCAATGAAAATAGCAGTGCTACACTTCCGTGAAGAAATGATCACGATAAGTCAGACTTTAAATCGCAAAATGTAACAGTTGTACGGTTAATGATGCACGGTTCTTAATAATCTTTACATTTGATAATCAAAGTTTCATCAATGATACCATTATGATGATCACATTAAATCGAGCCATACCAAGTTTAAACTCCACATTGCCATTACATTGTAATGCATGCGAGTTCCAATTCAATAATCAAATCACTGCCCATACATATGCGTCATTTACTCCAATGTGGCACAACGTTTCCAGACAAGTTGTTGCTACATATTCTAGTAGCTAAATAGCAATTAGCTCACGCCCAATTCACCAAGCCTGCAGCCGGCCTCTTCAAACCTCAGACCCACATCAGTGCATCCCCCCTCCATTTCTGACACCCCGTTACCTTCTCCTTCAGCAGCTCCTTGAAGGCCTGCTTGGCCTCCTCCTTGGTGGTCCACTTGTAGGTCTTCTTCTGAAGCTCTGGTCGCTCCTCCTTGGGCACCTCAGCACTGGGGATTGAAAGCAAAAGGTCCATTTTGAATGTGTGTATATTGACATAGCATGTGCTTTGAGACGACGATGATGCTCAGTGGAGACTGACATAAGATGACTGCAACATCCGGGGTCGTCGCTATGTCAGAGAGTGATGATTGTTGTTGTACAGCGAGGCTTTTTCTATGTTTGGCCATGCAAAGAGCATGCAAACGTCCTCCAAGAAATTGCCAGGAACATGCACGGTCCTGTTGCACAATGCGCCACACAGCTCAAAAATAAACTAAAAAGGTAGAATGCATGCTTCCTTTTAGTTTGATGATTAACTTAGTTTTTTTTATCAAAGAGTCAAAGTTAATTTCTCTGTAGTTAAAGCAGGAGCATTAACTCATATCAGGAACTGAGAACTTTTATATTCACTGATACAGCAATACCATATATGAATGTGTCTACTGTCCAAAAATAATAACAAGGAGCCATTTCTACTAATAAAGGGAAAATAAAAGTCCTGTGTTGTTCACTTCAATGAAGACATTATCTATACAAGTGGCTTTTTAAAAACGTGTTTATAAATGCTGCCTTTGACAGATGAAATAAGTAGAAAGATTGTAAGGCACTTACACTTGTAGCTGTCCTTCAGGCAGGCTAGTGTGTACAGGGATAATGGTTAAACAGAGAACCCAGCTCATCTTCAAGTGTACGTCTTGTCACTAACAGAACTAGCCCTCTACAATGTAGGCAGTAACTTGCCTTTCGATGGAATCCTGTGAGTCATGCCCGCACTAAATGATTTCACACCAGAAATAAAGCACTTTTTAAGAGGTTAGACATTGGTCTCTGACACCGGGCTTCGAACCCAGAACCATTCAGATGGGTGTCAAACACCCCAAAGACTCCCTTCCCACACATGTCAGCGTTACCTGGCTGTGGTTTCCACGGCGACGGGGGTCTCGGTGGAGGCCACGGGTGCGTCTGTGGCGGTGACCTCGGCCACCTGGGACACGGGCTCCTCGGCGCGCGCTGCCACGGGCTCCGCCTCCATCATGGTTGCCATGGCGGCGGCGGCGGCGGCAGGGTCGGCCTGCAGGGCGGGGGCTGGGGCGGTGCCGGGAGCTGCAGCCTCCGCCGTCCTGCAAGAAGATCAATTATGAGTGACGTGCGCGGGCATTGTGGCGCGACACCGGCAGTACGCCCGCTAAGGCGCCCTCGTGTCACCGTGATTAGAAACATCGGAAACGAAGCGTCGGTGTCTCTTTGATCCCCCGGACGCAAAAAGAAATGGCCGTCTTTCATCTTCTTCAAAAAGGTTCATGTTTTTGCTGCTAATGAGCTAGCGTCCGAATATGCGCAGCTAGCCGAAGGTAAACAGGAAGCTCTTACCCGTTCTCCTCCGCTTTGATCATGGCTGGAAGAGACAAAGGAAATGGTTATTAGGGGACTCATTTCATTTCAAAGCACGTCACGTGAAAACCCAGAAGAAGATCAGGCGCACGTTACTGGATTTGTCTAACGATGGCCTAGCTCCAATTTTCCATTTTAATCCAGGCAGCGTTATTATGTGCAACATCAATGGTGAGCCATTCGTCCTAATGTTAAAAACACAGCGGTGAGCGTCCGAGCAGCACAACAGACTAATGTACCATCAGAAGACGCAATCTCAACTGACAGCACGGTGGGGTGCATACCTTCCAGGTCCTCCAGTTCCTTGGGTTTGGTCCATCTGGACTCCTTAGTCTGAGAGTTGTAGTAGTAAGGCTTCCCTGTGTCTGACTTGTACTCTTTCCACGGACACTTAGACAGCATTTGCTGTTTGGGGAAGCGAAAGGAAATTGAAGTTAAATGATGACCAGAGGTGGGTCGGGCTCTGAGGAGAACCAAGCATGATCAGAATTCATATTCATCCATTGATATAAATATATATATTTACCTCAGCAGGAGACTTGAGATCGTCTGGTTTTTCCCAGGTGGACTGCTTGGTCTCTGTATTATAGTAGTACGTCTTTGCATCTAGAGATTTGTGCTCTGTCCACACAGATTTCTAGGAAGAAAAGACACAATGGACAGATAAATCAGCTAGGTTGTGGAAGTATATTAATCACGGTAAAATACTCCCATGGGACTAACTCATGCTTTTATCCCAACAAGTTTACAATTCTCTGGCATGTATTTTTTTAAAGTCTCGAAGTTCCCTTCAGGGACTGAGAAAGCTCTTAAATAGTTGTGTTACTGTCATCATCTCTTCTACCTTTCTGTCTACATCACCGGTCTGTAATGTTTATATTTGCCACACACACACACACACACACACACACACACACACACACACACACACACACACACACACACACACACACACACACACACACACACACACACACACACACACACACACACACACACACACCTTCTTTGGCTGGTCCTCTGGGGGGGAACCGTTTGTGGCACTCTGCAAGACGACAAAACAAACCAAAGTTCTTTTGACTACAATAACAGCATTCAAAGTGCAGAATCTAACGTCATGAATAATGCATAATTCCATTGTGAAACATTGAAGTAATGTCTGGAAAAGAAGCAAGTAAATTGAAAGTCTTGGTTTGACTTACAGCTGTGCCTGGGGCTGCTGCTAGGAGGAGAAACACACAAATCAACATAAATATACTGAAGTAAAAACATGAGGGAGGTCGTTATTTGTGATAAAATCTTAAAAGCCTTACCTGAAGACTCCACTCCAGGCTGTGGAAACAATAATAAGTGCATTAAAATACAACTTCACAAGTAAACAGAATTAAACCTTGCTGACGTACGAGCTACACTTCCTATAATTCTCTCTTGGATTCTGACTGCACTCCCTCATAAAATACTTACTAAACAGCTAATGTTATAACTACTACGGAGTTACTAGCCCTTATAGAAAAATACGATTTTCTGAGTATATTTAGAACGTGTATTCACAATATGTAGTTAGCCATATGCCAAGGAAGCCTGTAGGACTTAGATGATTATAGATGCAGTTATTCACCGTTGAACCAAAGGAATCGTCAAGATTCACCCCAACACTTAATTGCGCCCTTCGTGACATGTCATCAGGTCCTCAAAGCGTGTGTGTGAGGTTTTCTCCCCTTCCCAGAGCTAACATTAGCGCCGTTACCAGTTTGTGTTAGACCATGTGTGCCAACGTGTGAAATGCTTTTGGGTTGTCACTTGACAGCTCCAAAAAACTATTTTTACAAGTGTAAAAACAAACAGCGGTGACGTGGAGAGAGATGAAGAAGTAGGAGGAAGAGGGAGCTAGAAACTGGAGAGCGGGGGGGGGGGGGGGGTTTACCGGTCCTGATGGCTGCATCGCTGCAGCTGGCATGCGAGGGGGCATCATCATCCCGGGCATCATGGGTGGCATCATGCCCGGCATCTAATAATCACAAGCAACATGAAATATTCAACGCAACACGCTCATCTTCCGCACTACGTGGCACTGTGGTGAGGTAGTTACGTGCTGTGAGAGACATGGAGGGGAGGTGTGTGGATGGAGCTACGCAAGGCTACAGGCAAGGTGTTCGTGAGTCTGCGTGTGTGTGAATGAGTCTGTGTGCCACAGCTTGTGCCAAAATAAGTAGCTTCCCTCCTAAACCCCCTCAGCATCCTGTCAGAGGTGAGATGCTGCTGTGTGTGTGTGTGTGTGTGTGTGTGTGTGTGTGTGTGTGTGTGTGTGTGTGTGTGTGTGTGTTACAAATAGCACAGGTCTAATTTGAACCGCTTGGCTGCTGCTGTTGAAATATATTTATAGAAAAGAAATCATAATTCAGAAAACCATCTACTGTTCTAAATAAATGTACGACCAGGTCTTTAAATGGATGTAAAAAATGTATAGGTTTTGCTAAATGCTCACTTGAGACTATATGGAGAAAAATGAAATGAAGAAACATCCATCCATTACAAATGTCAACTTTTGGCAACACATAAATACCAAATTCACATTTGTTGAAATTGTTTTAATCTCTTTGTTTTATTCTAATCCCTCTACATGTTTTTTTTTTTAACTACTGTGATACAAACATAAACCCAGGTAAAACCTCACCTGTCCCATTGGAGGTCCACCCATTGGTGGCATCATGCCAGGGGGCATCATCCCGGGTGGCATGGGGGTCATGTTAGGCAGTCGTTGGCCCATGGGGGGCATTCCCATTGGAGGGAAATGAGGGGGGATTCCAGGTGGTCCCATCTAAGGAAATTAACAGTCTTATAGTTCCAATAGTGTAATCCATTACAAAACATTTCTGATCAATTAGGTTCAATTTGATAAACTGGAGGACTAAAGAGAGTAAGTGGTGGGCTACATAGTAATGGACATGCTAATCACACACTTACAAAGGGCGGAGGCATCCCAGAAGGGGGAACACCCGGGTACGGTGGTGCCTGGCTCGGGCCATTATTACCCTCTGACGAGGACTGTCATAAACAGGAGACCCAACACAGGCGGTTAGGTATGTTGACTCTAGTCAGGTAAGATGAACCTCGTGGGCTAACCGGCTTGCATGTACACATATACGTACATATGCCAGAAGCCGGGTAACGGCGTGGTGGACAGCAAGTCATTTTTCATTCAAACTCGTAAATGCTGTTGATTTTGCTCTCCGCGTCATATGCTATCCTATTTATAATGACGGTGGATAATATAATGCTATTCTGATCTTCAGCATTATTAGGTTATTACGAAGTGTTTATTTACCAATGCAGTCTGAATACTGCTAACTTACAGCTCAGTAGCTTAGTGACAAGTTCACACAATAACGATTACATATATTGTATTGTATATTTGCTATGGTTCTAGAATATGAGTTTCAAAAAAACAAAAAACAACAACTCTTAATCCAATGTCGTTAACATAAAACGTTTAAAAGAGGAATCGTTTCCAGGATCATGTGTCCAGGTGTTAGCCCGAGCCCAGCAGAGTGTGTGTGTGTGTATGTGTGTGTGTGTGCTATGTTAGCTCCGTGCTAGCCATTCTCCTGAAACACTTATCTGACCTATTACAACGTTATAATCACATTTAGATGAGTATACATGCATTGAAGTTAACGTATTCAATCATACCAGTACCTATAAAGCAAGCACCTCCTATTGTTAATTGTAAAATATACATTTTTTGACAAATCTATTCTTACCATGTTGACGAAAGGAGCGCCTACAAGTATCCTGGCTACTCCGCAGTAACGTGAAAGCTCATTGGTTCGTCTACAGAGGGGTCAAAGGTAAAGGCTTTTAGAGCGTCATTCTGCGTAGGTTTTGCGCAATTAGACGCAGCATTTACTTTCATTACTAATTCATCAGTATCAGTCTAGTTCAGGGGTGTCAAACTTCCAAATTTTCACCCTGGGCCACATCAGCATTATGGTTGCCCTCAAAGGGCCGGTTGTAACTGCAAGACTATGTAAATACTCCTTAACATATTGTTAAATAACTAACAAAGCACATTGCTCTGTGTTATTATAACATAAATCCCTTAATTTATCAGGTTAAGAAACCACATTACTCCATCAATCAAAGATCAAACTTTTCCAGTGAATAACAAAGACAAATATTATCAAACACATGTTATTACATCAACTAAGATTAAAAAGATTGAAGAAAAGATTGGAAATAATCACTTTTTTGTTGACCTTTTCAACTAGACTCTAAAAGGTCAACAAAAAAAGTGATTATTTCCAATCTTTCCATTTCTTAGAGGGAAAATATGGAATTATAACACAGAATACCTAAACCCTTATTTATATAGATTAGTAGATGAAAAACAAAGACGAGAAAGGATCTGAAATGTTTTATTAAGTTTTATTTGTACTGTGTTTGGTAATGTAAATAGTTGGCTGTTGTGAACACATTCTCTTTTTTGTGTTTTTCTATTTGACTATAAATTGGGCCTATCTTTAATGTAGCGTGCGTACGTGCGTGACATAGAATCAGCTTCAAAAATAATAACAATACAAATTTAAGTAGGCCTACTATGTTGAACAGCTACACCTGAGGGATGATACTGTGGCGGCGCCAAGGGAAGGACCAGACGAGAGCCCAGGGTATTGGTTTACTAACAACTCGACACAGAGTTGCCTTATATTCAACACACACACACACACAACACAAAACACGCATGACTGCCTCGGTGGCCTCTCAGGGTCCCTTGCGGCACGGAGCACGGCGATCACCTCCGTGATCGCCACAATACATATATGTACATTGAGGTCTTGACATTTCTGATGGAAAATCTAGTTTTTCTTCTGCGGTTGAGTATCTTTGTAGAGAGAGAGAGAGAGAGAGAGAGAGAGAGAGAGAGAGAGAGAGAGAGAGAGAGAGAGAGAGAGAGAGAGAGAGAGAGAGAGAGAGAGAGAGAGAGAGAGAGAGAGAGAGAGAGAGAGAGAGAGAGAGAGAGAGAGAGAGAGAGAGAGAGAGAGAGAGAGAGATGAGTTGAGTTTACTGACCTGATAAACACATCGACTTTGGTTCAACGATGCATTAGCTATTTTTTAAAGATGCCACAGATATCAGAGATTCAACAACGATGAGACCACAATTGCATAAAGTAAGATAGAGGATGGGGTGGACAGAAGAACATATTCTGACGCGTATTGTGCACTTCTGCCGTTGCCGATCAGAGTGTGAGGAGTGCAACAGAGGAGTGTTGTGAAACAGAAGAGCCTGCTGCTGCTGGCTGGCGCTCAGATCCATTTAGTGACAAGAGCTGAAGCAGTCCCGATCCTTTCTCTTAACAAGACGGCAGGGTGATAAATAGAGCAGCCGACTAAAGATTCAACCACATAGGACACATCGCCAAAACAAACAAGCAGGTTTCTTGAGTATCTCTCTCTCCATCCGTCTCTCTGACCTGGCTGTCTGTCTGTCTGTCAGTCTTTCTGTCTTTCTGTCTTTCTGTCTGCTAATGCATCTGTTTGGCTAGCTCTCCGACTTTCTGTCTGGCTCATTATCTGTCTGTCTGTCTGTTGGTCTATCTGTGTGTCTGACTGGTTCTCTGGCTAACATATATACACACAGCTAGATGGCTTGTATAAATCATTTGTTTGGATGAGACAAACATGCACTGATATTCTTTATACTGTATATGTTTTATAAATGTATAATTATGTTGGTAATACTGCTGGTGCTCATTGGAAATGTAATTCCCAACCACAATGTGCATCACAATTGTACATTGGAAAGTAACTTTAAATGGACTGTGTGTCAATCTAGGGCATGGATTAGAGTTGATACTATTCTGGGCTTCATCTTTTATTCAGTAATGACAGACTCTCTAAGTAGATGCAAAATAAGAAACCCGTAGTTCCAAATGCTGAAACAGTTCCGTAATATACCACAGTTCACTAGGGTGTCACAGCTGTGTGTGTGTGTGTGTGTGTGTGTGTGTGTGTGTGTGTGTGTGTGTGTGTGTGTGTGCGTGTGTGTGTGGGTGTGTGTGCGTGGGGGTCGGTGCATGCATCTGGATGCGCGTGGGCATGTGTGTGTGTGTGTGGATGTGTGTGTGTGTGTGTACAGTGTTTATGTGTGTGTGTGTGTGTGTGTGTGGCATTGATTCACAATACATCCCATTGTTGATGGTAGCCTCCAGCTAACTCAATAACAGTCCACCACAGCCGTCTGCTGCTATTGGCACGCTGTCTACCAACTACATCCCAACATGAATTACATCTGCGTTAAACACAAAGTATGTATTTTAAAGTACAAATTAGGTTCCAAGCAGAATGGTGTATATGTTGTTTGTTGTTTAGCTGAGGAGATTAATTTAAGTGATGGGAAGATTTGGCATTATATTTATTCTTGGATTAAAATGATCTATGGTAATATATTCTAACTATACTCTTACTATACCATTGTACTAAACTTATATATTTGTTAACTATTTCTAATTGTTTGTTTGCATTCAATTAAAAAGTATAACCACTTGACTTCAACAATTTCAGCTGATATAATAAAGGCATTAGTCTAAATTATATTAGCATCAAGTATATTATTATAAGCAAGGTTGACAGGAACAATATTGGGTACGCCCTAACTGGATAAGGGCTGATTTAGGATGCAGAGGGAATATGAAGGGATGTGCATTGACCCCTCAGAGTTTGATTCGCCATAGTGGGAGTACTTAATGGATGCCTGTCAATCAATATTATTTATGTTTGGAATGTAATTCCCGCCCACTTGGACATGGTGATATCATCACAAAACAGAGGAAACAAGATAACATATAAAAAGTCTTTACGTTTCATTCTTATACACACAAAACACAAAGTGATTCTTTTTTTCTATCACTAAATAGATTTTCCAAACGCACCATCCTTAAAAAGCAAAAAAAGAACCATACCATTCATAACCTACCCTATTTTTGGTATAGTAATTTTTTGGGTCAGAGGCGACATTTTTGTCACCCGTACAATGCTGTTGATTGCCGAGCACCATTCAGTCTCTCGTTCTATACACGTGGCTGATTTCAGTCAGTTAGATTGGAATGCCTGCACATTTCCTGGCCAAACAAACGCACACATGCGCGCACACACACACACACACACACACACACACACACACACACACACACACACACACACACACACACACACACACACACACACACACACACACATGTACACATGCACACATACACACACCTACATCATTCCAAATATTCCATCGTATTAAACAGTAGAATATTCAGTTTTCCTAAAACTTTCCAAAACCATTATTTCCTTCCAAATATTTATCATGTGTATGTTTTTGAATAAAAGAAAATTCGGCATCTTGGTTTCTGATTTCAAGGCAGGGATGGAAGTCTTGTGTTCTGTTTGATGAAGCCGCACGGCTGATGACTCTCGTTGCTCGATGGGCTGAGGGGAAGAGGCTTTCCCTGACAGTCGGACACAAAGGACACCGCTTTGGGATTTGCAGGGTTTTATAGACCCCTTAATGCCCTTTGTATAGTCAAAATGATATAATTTTTCAGTATAGTACTCTGATGATTGGTTTTGAAGAAGGTTTATCTAAGATGCCTGGTGGTTAGAAAATAAATTGGCTCCTAGAAAAACTCAGACTATCATGTTTAGAAGAGCCTAGCGGTTAAAGCGGACAAAGATTTATTTTCATTAGTCTTTTTTACGGCCTCACTCATAGGCCTATTATTCTCAATAATCCAGCCTCCGGCGCATTTGTGACGCACGCTACAATACTTTTCAAAAAAAGCATTTAGGTTATCTTGTGGCTGAATATTTCTAGACAAGCAACAGCTTTTGTGCATTTCCTACGTTTTTCTAAATGTCACCCATATTTATATAGAGGCCAAGTTTCACACATACTTTGTATTGACTCTTTCGTTGTGTTGTTCATATTCTATTTGTGTTGTTTTACCATTATCAACCACATATTTACCGTTATAAAGTAGGCTCCATATTTACCGTTATAAAGCCCATATTTATGATGATTTGTGAATAATAACATCAATACTTCAATACGACTATCTGCCCATCTGTTGTAGACTTGATTCGACTACAATTTGCATTTATGTTTAATACATTTGCATATTTATACTATTCACTGTTGATATGATTGATATACTTTCCATATGAACTTTCTTCCAAAATTAGTTATGTCTCATGCTGCACTTTCTAATGCATATTCAAAAATAATAAAACATTAAGGCACAGATTTTCTTTTGAAAACAACTCAAAAGGATTTTGACAACAATGACAATTAAATTATGTTTTAATGTATTCTCGACGCTCAAGGGGTTGTATTTGACAAAAAAACTTTGTAACACTTCCACAGCCAAGTACTTTAATGAGGTAAATGTGCCCTTCATGTTTTAAATATAGGAACAAATACTGGTATCCTTGTTCTCATAACTGCAACATTTTGACTTAACTAGACTATGTTGTCTATTGTTTTGTTAAGAAAGGCAATTTGCAGAAATATATGCATTATCTATCTCCAAAGGGAGCCTTCTGCTAGACATCATACTATGAATATTAAAGATACATGGATTTCATATCGCCCAACAGTGTTTGTGGTCTATAGTGGAATCTGTGGGTCAGATGTGGTTTTTAACCACACACACACCCCAAACAGTGCTGGTTAGATAACTTTCAAATATAATCAGCTTTAAAGACGAAGGCGTCCATTCGAAACCATCAGATGTAGGTTGCGTATCTACAAGAAACAGCACAGCAATGTCCTTCTGCAGAGGAATCCTTAACAATATTGACTTGTTGGGGTGTACCCATACCACACATGCAAGTTGGTCATCAGACAACACCATGTCATGGTAAGGATAACACATGATAGTCCTATATCTCCATAGCACACAGTACATTAAGCAATGTAGTCGGCTGTACCCGAAGTAATGGTTCTCTACAAATGAAACCTAGTTTTCGATCTGTGGAAGGAGAGAGAGAGTGAAAGAGAAAGAGAGAGCGGGAGAGAAAGAGAGAGAGAGATTCATAGTTGGAGCTGCTATTTTTAGACTTGGTGTGACATCTGTCTGTGACAATCAACTTAGTTGTTGTGCAAGACCGCTGGGATCAGGTGTAAGTGTGTGTGTGTGGGTGTGTGTGTGTGTGTCTGCGTGTGTGTGTGTGTGTTGCACATCAGGTGCAGAGAGGAACATTAATTCTAGGGGGAGTTGATTTGGGAAGCGTTCTGTAAATTGGGACGAGGGGGCGCAGGTTCAGACCCCCTCACTAAGTCCCCAAAAGCTTTAAAAAAAAAACGTTTGGAAAAAGTCGTTAGCATTGGACATCTGTGATTCAAGCACTAAGCATTGTGAACATTTATTTTGGAAAGCTCCTTAACATCTGGCTTTACCAATTTGACACGCAAGATGAACCGCAGCTGAAAAAGAAAAAAGAGTCTTATATATGAAGGGGTTTGTGTGACAAAGGGTTGAGTTTAAGATGAATTCTAACCGTTTCCATTTCAATTAGCCTCAACCTTGTTATCGCTTTCAGATGTTTAGGTTAAAATACTTCTTATTTCTTCTTAGCTTTGTAGCATATGATCAGGGCCATATTAACACTTCACTGGGCCCCTGGGCACCAACATTCAAGTGCCCCCACCCCCCAAACAATTATCGCATTGTGGACATCATCATCAATTGCACTTTAATGATAAATGATGATGAAATGTTCAACAGCTAAGCCTTTGTTATAGAACTCAACACAGAGGCATACTGTAGTCCTAACTATTCAATGCTTCAACAGTCATCAAGTGCTTTTAAATAAAGACAACGTGTGATTCACAGATGCACAAAACAGTGACAGTATTTACTTTGGCGCTCCCCCTTAACCGTCCTCCCGGCTTCTCTATTTGAGACGTGATTGTTGACCAAGTCACGTGTCAACGTCAACTTGACGTGGGTCTGGCGTCATTTTTGGGTCCGTCAGCTCGCAGTCTGTAGCACTGTGAGCAGGCGCAGCGGCGGACAGCAAGTTAACGTAAAAGGAGATCTAACAACACAGTTTGCTTGTCCCCTGGGCCCTTCAGCGATCTTGGGCCACTGGGCAATTGCCCCGTTGCCCATATGGTTAATCCTGCCCTGCATATGATAGCGCAATAAAAGTGACAATTGTAGGCCTATAGCCTACATGGGCATATTCATGAAGACAATACGGAAGACACAGATGAAAGCAGGAACACATTTAAATATTGCATCAAAATCGATTTATGAAATCAAACGCAAAACCTTTTAATTCAGACTTATGGTGATGTAAACCTGCAAATGAGTTCCTCCCAATTCTACGCCTACTCTTTTTTTAAACAGCCCAATTAATTGATATCGCAGGAAAATTGCAATTAATAATCCATTTAATCTCCTTTCTTCAATAAACGTCTTCAATAAAAAAAAAATATATATTTATAGAGGGAATCTATTCTCGTCAATGCTTAGAATGTGCCTTGAATGGTCCATCCCACACCTTTGGAGGGACCCAGGACACCTTTAAAGAGTGCAGGAGCCATTGTCCACGTAGATGCGGTGAGTGACGGAACGTGACGAGATCCACCCCGTTGAAAGCCACCTGCTGCCGCCGTGTAATGAGCAGACCGAGTCGCCTCTCCCTCCAGCACCAAACCGTGTGGAAAACCCCCCCGAGACGAGAGCTGGGCGTCAAGGTAAAAATAATAACCTCCTGTCTGCAGCTCAGGGGGAGCCTCCATTTGAATTGTCGACCCTCTCCAACACGTTGACACGTTTGGCTTTTCATTAAAAGCGAGGAGGGTTCAACCACCGGAGGGACTTTTCCATCTCTCTGCTCAAAACCAACGTCACCATGGCAAGCGATCTTTAAATGAAGCGAAAGGGCGTGATTATATGTGTGATAGCCATGCATTTGTAATCTATTCTTATGGAGAAAATCCCCTACCATTCCTAATATTTTCATAAATGTATTTCTAGATGTGCCTGCTGGTTATTAAATAATAGGCCCAACAAAGAAAGCCTATAATGTACATATATCTTTATTTATTTAGATTAAAATGTATCAAATTCAGATATTATTTATTTAAATGCCAGCCTCAAATGAAATAAAATCTATTTTTCATATTGACTTCAATTTTAAATAATCCGTTTTATAAAGTGCTCAGTATTTAAAAGTAAAACGGTCACTATAGCCTACTTCATAGGAGTTTTCCATGTTAGTCATCCGTGACGATAACAGCACAGCTTTTCTCATTCAGGCATTAAAACCAAAGAAAAATAGGCCACTTTTTTTAATGATTTCTTTTTCTGACAACGTGGGGAATTTCACAGTTCCCCAAATGCCATATTTGTGCCAAGCCGGTGGCTTCAGAATATAACAGTGTCTGGCAGAGCCTCGATTGTTAATTAGATAGCATGTTAAACTGTCATTCTGTCCTTCCCCTGTCTAGTTTAATTCTCCCTGTGCTCAAAACGCAGAGTCCCCCTCTTATCTCCAGGAAACACTTGGGGCCCAGCCATCTCTCCACAGCCTCTCATTTAGGCCCCAGCCGTCTATAGTCCGCTGTTGGACGTAGAGCGCTCTATTGCGGCGTTTCACTGGTCTCTCCACAGCCCTCAGGTACCAGCTCTTCCCCCTGTCAGCACACAGACCGGGCTTTAATGAACTAAACAGGAAGGAAGAAAGAGGCAGGACTTTAATTTGAAGAACTTGACGTATACGTTCGTCGTTCAATAGGAGGTCGATAGCACGTGTAATTCATAATATATTTCCTTCATTGATTGGCCGGAATGTGAGGTCTCCTCAAGCTTTTAAGGCCACTGATGCTGCCATATTGGATTATGGGATGCAGATTCATGAGCATGAACCACATTTAGAACGTCTCTCTTCCATTACAGTTTGTCCCACAATGCTTTTGTTGATGAGCATGACAAGTGCTGGTTAAATGATAATTCTAACATTATTTTATTCTTCCAAAGAGGATAAATGCCTTTGTCCTGGATTAATGGAGTGAATCAAGCTGGGAAGATACCAAAGACTTATTGTTACATTTCTGGGGGATTAATTAAGCCTTGCCATCCATCCTTAGAGCTCAATGTTCAGTGATCGACGCAGGCGTTTTTGACTGGCACTGACGAAAGAGAAAAACATCTGCTTCAATGCCTGTCTGGACGTTATCTTCTGTTCAGTTAACTTTCATCAAGAGGGCCATTTTGGTGTCTTAAAGATATTATTAGCTTGTAAGCAAACATTCGGCTGAAATGTGAATGCGGACGATACGGTCGACCATGATGTACAAAGTCAATTTGTACATCAGTATCTCAATCTATCTACACTTTAACGCTTCTCTGAAAGAGATGCACAATATAAACAAAGACATTCACACACAAATGTTTACCTAGAAGAAAAGTATCCCTTTTAAAACTCACTCAACAGGTGAACACTTGTAGACCGAAACTACGAAATATGAATCAGAAGTTTCAGCGACAGGACACAGATAACAGTTCTTTGATGGCTGACATTCAAATACTCATGGGAAAGTGACCTTTAAACGTAAAGGATAAAGGATAAAAGTTAAATACGCCTTGAGTTTCCTTATCAGAAAAAGAAGCAAAACCTTCAACTGCAGTATTTCTCAAAGTACACACGCATGCACAATGGTATTTCTTTATTTGAAGCTATCGTAAAAGCTTGTCAGCTCAATAATTTTCTTGGCCTTCTCCCAGCCGAAACACCCCAGAAATCGTTGGACCATATCGGCTCAGCCTCCTATAGTAGGGTTGCATTAACTCTGTGTAAGTGTCATAGATTTATCTTATCGAGTTCCACTCCGTCTTGGGACTTCATCAGCCAGACTGTCGTTTGGAGGAGACTAGACTGTCAGGAAGAAAAGCCAGCGCCTATTATCTGAAAGGCTTTCTATTCTACTCCATCACAAAGAAATAGCTGTCCCCAGACAGGTAGAATTGTGTAATAGCCAGGCAAATGACATGAAATAGAGATGTTGAATTCAGGCCTAAGAGATAGACGTCCAGTACAACACACACATCTTACATTGTTTGTTTGACAGTTGGAAATAAAACTGCATTCTGCGATTGTCAGGAAGGAGGCCATGGTTAGCGTTACGGTAGTGGCAGACAATTCTTTGTTGTTCATTTATATTATTTTCTGCTGAGCCACTCACAGTCCGATTGACGAATGACAATCTCTTTTATATTCTTGGTTTGGACGTTTCTGAAGTGTATCCCATTTAAAATATACTAATACATACAAGAGATATAATACGTGAAGCAAAATGTGCCATAGGTATTAGGCTACTTCAGACTTTGTTGGAAAACGTCTGTTCCTGTTTAGAGCGTATACGGTGTGCAACAAGACATCTGTTAAGCTCTTTGTTTTAGACACCAATATGAAAAAACATCAGAGGAAGTGACAAACGTAGAAAGAGAGTGAGATGCAGAGAGACAGAGAGAGAGATAGAGAGAGAGAGCGAACAGAGCGATAAGTACAGAGCCAGAGAAGAAAGGAGGTACAGGTTAGGGCTCTGAGAGCAGAGGAAGAAACAGTATGACAGAAGAAACCGAGAGGGCATGATGAAGAGGAAAACAGAGAGATGTACAGCTGAATATTTCATAATGATTCTCACCACCACCACCACCACCCCACTACGCTCCAACGTCATGACGACGCACATCTCAAAGTGTCTTATGCCTTCTGTCAAAGCTGCCAGTAATGAGCAGCATCCACACGGGACTAATGTCATGTGGCAGTTTGTCTGACCCTGTGCTGTATCTTGTCAGGCTCAGATCCTTCTAAGAGAACACAGAACCGCCTGCGTGCTTGTTAAGGCCCAACACCAGCCTTAGCGCCCATCTCTTTAAGATCCATATGCTGTTCCACACGTTGCTCTTCATCTTGTTCCGCTCCTGTAAGACCGGGAGGCTGCAGGGGGATTTCTTTTTTAGAGGTTAGATAGGTTTGTTCTTTTTTTAGCTCCATTTTATTGTGTTTTTCTCACCAATGCAGATGCTTCTGCAGATCAGAGTGGGAGGCTTAGGGTGGTCAAGGGGGAACATGTTTACCGTATTAAAGGCACCAGATATAGCCAGGGATTAAGAGGTGGTGGCCCCACCGGGGAGAATTGTTCTTTAGGAATAACATGTATTGTGAATCTATCTTTCATCTCAGATGTATGCTTGGTGGTGTTTGCTGCTCCACGTCAGATTTCAGATGTGGAATAGGAGTTAATCTCAGCCTCAGCAGCCCCCGTTTTCTACTCGGTACACAGTCTCCATGTCATGTTAACCAATACAGTCAATAAAGTCAATACAAATCAACTCATTTTCAAGGGTAACCTCCAAGTCTTGTTTGGGCTTCGTAAACAATCAAATAATTTAAGAGTTATTCATTGCTCTTTTGTCAGCTTGCATCATGTTGTGCTTCTGGCATCTCAACATCTCGTGTTTACCACAATGATTCTTACTGTACACAATCATATTGTTCTACTATTATCTATCATGTTGCTCTTTTACTAAATGTTTCTATTCCCACTATTGTTTGAGTGTCACAGTCACTGCAGTCTCTATGCATTGTTGCTTTTAATTGTCCTCTGTCTCTTCCTGTAGATGCTAATCAAAGTAGTACTCAATAGAAGCTAATTAAATTGGAGCCTCTAAAATTGGTTATGATGAAATCAAGTGAGCTTCAGGAGGCTAGTCACCAAAGAGACAGCACACCCGTCATTAAACCAGTTTTGAAACCGGTTGAATGATACTCATGTATTCAAACTGCAAAGGGGGCCTCTTTAAATGCAATACAAGGAGATGGGAAATCAGCCCCAAACATGTCATTTAGCAAAGATCTAGTGTGTTCTTGCTGTGTGCACTCAGTCATCAAATCATTATAATATACTCCTTGTTAAGGCAGTGAGAGAGAGAGAGAGAGAGAGAGAGAGTAAAATAAGTGTAAAGACTAAGAAAGAAATAAGAATGAAAGAAATAAGAACGAATGAAATATATGGGGGGGGGAGGGGAGAAAGAGATACAAATAGCGAGAGAAAGGGAGAGAAAGAGAGACATTAATACGATGTGATGTTCTGGGGTTTCGGGGTAAGAAAGTAGTGACCAAAAGCTGCTGTTAGTGCTTCTATAATGTACGCGCAGAGCAAGGTGCCACAGCCCCGTGGCCCTGAGAGCTGTCCTTCTCTACTTCTCCTGGTCCAGCTGATGTGTTGTGACAGAGCCGTCACCAGAACGCTGCCTAAGAGCAACCACAGGAACCGTGTGTGTGTGTGTGTGTGTGTGTGTGTGTTTGAGAAAAAAAAGAGGTATAATAAAACGAGCGAGGGAGGAACACAAAGGACAAGGGAGGAAGAGGAGAACATGGTAATACAGTATTGTACTGCTAGAAAATACAGTACGCAATAAATGGCCTGGGATGTTTTTAATAAAAGAAAAAGTATTGCATTCATTCGATTTTCTGATGGAAATGGGCAGAACGCGTAATAGGATGGCGTGGTTGCATTTGCGTAAATTGATTCTGTATATGGCATCCAGAAAGTGTGATAGATCTTTCCCCAAATAGATTGATATAAGGTCTCTGTCTTCATCGTAGCTAATCGTAAATATTGTGATGTGGGAACATTGCGTGATGTCTGGTTATTAAAATACCTATTATGGAAATGACAGTTGGAACATAAAACTTGAATATTGACGATGCTTATGGAGTGCTATCTCATCAGTTGAAAAATAATATCAGTCAAAATCGAATTGTACTTTAATTATTCATATCTGCCTTTGACTCATGATTACATTTCAGCTCTGATATTGTATGTTCTGTTTTGTTGTACTACTCAGACATTTGATATTATTTTAATAGATGGAAATGAATATGTCTCAAGTACCCACCATCACCAATAAACTGTTCTCTATTAGACCACATCACTGGTATTCCTTGATCTTGTTATCATCTGTTATTAATATGTAATTTTCTAACCAACAGGACTCCTGAGGGATGATAGGGTGCTTAACTCCCTTTTGAGTTTATAGGTCACGGACTATCATCTGTAGATAATTACAACCAAAAGACTTCAGTGATGGCCCATCATCTCTTGGACTGTCAAAAGTAATTCAGGACCGCAATTACAGTAATGCGTTTGACATTAGGTCACATCGACCAGATGGCTCACTCCATGGCGTGAAAGACCAAAAAGATTAAAAGAAGCAATGGAAAATATGATTGAAAATGGGGGAACAGGTTTTTTTTTGGGACGTGAGAAAATAGGCAGCAAGACTAAACGTGTTCAGGTTTTCTATTTTTCGCAAGCTAAACCTGTGTGTGTGTGTGTGTGTGTGTGTGTGTGTGTGTGTGTGTGTGTGTGTGTGTGTGTGCGTGTCTGTGTGTATGTGTGTGTGTGTGTGTGTGTGTGTGTGTGTGTGTGTGTGTGTGTGTGTGTGTGTGTGTGTGTGTGAATGTCGCTGTGCATGTGAGTCTCTGTGTGTGTATGCACAAAATTGTGTATACGAGCCTACTTGTAAACCACAGTGACGTGCCCACCACCTATATGCCTGTCGCTGCGGGCTTTATAAGTGACTGCTGCCACTTAGCTGTCAAAGCACATTAGTCCTTCAGTACACGCCATGTTTAATATCACGCCTGACAAGAAAAAGAAAGAAAATAACCGTAATTCTTTTGTAATCCTTCCGTAGAGGATTCGTTACGCCTCGGCCTCCTGTTATCGGACTCGACATACCTTGTGGAAGAAGCAAAGCCTAATCGGCTTTTTCATATGGGTTAGGATTGGGTTGAGTTGCGCCTGCTATCTCACGTCACATCTGTGGAGTATAGAAATAACTCTCCGTGACGCGCCGCCTGACTGGGGCTGAGCTATTTTTAGAGGAACCTTTTCGGAAACCAATCCGCCTTTCCAATAATCTTTTCAAATGCCCAGACACAAATAATGCCCACGCCTGCCATACCACCCCCCCCCCCCCCCCCCTTCTGCTTCACACCAGAAGGGGGGGGGGGGGGGGGGGGGGGGGGGGAGAGACTCAGATGTGCGTTGTGTTCTTGCATGACAAAAGTCGGCGAGCAGTGGAGCGCTTCTTTCTCTGACTAGCCCCCCAGGAGGGTCCTCCAACTGGGACCTGCTCAGCTCCTCATTGGCTGCCGGCCGGCTGGGTTTCTTGCTAAAGTGACCTAACAACAAGCAGCATCTGTGAAGGGAAATCAGAGTCTCAGACGTTTTCTCAAAATGACTCTCCAATATGAGCTCAAGTGGCTTATTTCCTCATGGCCAACTGCACTGCACTGTATGTCAGCAGTTAGTTGAGGTGGGTTAGTGAGTTGGTTGGTGTTGGCTAGTCATTTGGTTGGTTTTGGCTAATTAGTTGGTTGGTGTTGGCTAGTCAGTTAGTTGGTGCTGGATAGTTAGTTGGTTTGTGTTGGCTAGTTAGTTGGCTGATTTTGGCTAGTCAGTTGGTTAGGGTTTTCTAGTAAGCTGGCTGCTGTTTGATATTAGTCAGTCGGTCCCTGTTAGTCGATGGGTTAAAATAGTGGTGTTTCTCTGCGTGTCTGAACTAAATGTGTGAACAGCTTTGTGGGGAGCTGCTCACTTCCGTGGAAAATGGCATGGATTCATAGCCATCGATTTCACCTCATCTCTGGAACGAAAACCGCTGCGTTACATGTGAGAGGACAGGTATTGGCGGCGAGCGCAACCAGACCGAATGTTTGGCAATGTGTGAGCTGCAGTCAGAATACAGCCCAGGCATTGATCAGGGTTCTTAGCGCTCTGTGATAGAATAGGATGGAGGAAGGCTCTCAAGTGCCTCCAGGGGTAGAATCACAGTTAGCCTTTGTAATGCTGCACAAGGTTTTCCTGAAACCTGAACATTTGCTGTTCCATAAACTGGGGGATAGTGTGTGTGTGTGTGTGTGTGTGTGTGTGTGTGTGTACGGTGCTGTAATTATATTTCACACTTGCCATTTAAAGATATTCCCATGATTACGTCTATTCATCATGAAGCAGTTGTAGTAGTAGTAGTATAGTAGTAGCAGTAGTAGTAGTGGATGACGACATGGCCTGCAGCTTTAACTCCGGTAAGGAAGCTACCCTCTCCGTGACTTCCCAGGGTTTGAAAAGGACCCGCCCGGTACGGACAGACCCTGGGTGTCATGAAGCGTTACGAGCTCCATTGGCAGGTAAGCGTGGGACGCAAGCTGTAGTGAGAGGTGTCATCGGTCAGGAGGCGTCGCCAGGGGACCGGGTCTGCTCTGTTGGGTCGCGTCAGACAGAGCGATGAAGAGGGTGCACACCAGCTGTAGGTGAGATGGGCTTCGACTGCAGGTCCAAGATGAAGGTCTCAAACACATGAACTGTCCAGCGCTTCCTTCAGCCCACTCCACGCCCGCCCGTGTGTAACTGATAGCGGGGCAGAGGCCTAGCCGTGAAGCTGGCGAAGTGCTTCGCTTACAACCGAGTACGCCACCACGGGACTCAAACACGGGTCCTCTTTCCTTCCACCTGCGTTAGCGCCAGCGGCTTAGCCCACTCGACTATAGGAAAAGGCCGCAGAGGTCGCCGGAGCAGCTTGAGCTCGCTGCAATCAAGCTACAGTCTGAAAACACGTCTGTTCACACTGCATCTTGGCAACTATTTGCTATTACCACTAAGATCTGTTTAGCTCACCGTTCAGCTCACTAAGCTGTTTTTGTGTTTACATGGGAGTCTGCTATGCTTGTTTTTTTTAATGAAGATTGGATGATACACTAAGAAGAGTAATGTTACACTAAGAACATTATTAATAAGAGATGGAGAATTTTTTTTTTTTTATCTCTTGTTTCTGTAATGTAGCACTTACAGCAGTTTGCTTGTTTGTTGAATTTGATGTACCCAGCACGATTCTTGGACTTTCTGGGTTGTATCTTCATTGTTGAATGCACTTATTGTAAGTCTCATTGGACAAAAGCGTCAGCTCAATTGAGGTAATGCAATGTAATGTTCACACATGCCAACTCTGGACAGAAACACACTTCCCTCCTCTGTTCCACTCTGGCCCTGTGTGATAATTACAAAGAGGGGACATGATTGACGAGTTGTGTTTTAACTAACCTGGTTCTGTCAGAAGAGACCACACTTATTTGTTGGTCAGAGTAGCTCTGAATTTGATTTACAATATGACAGCTGGGCTAATTTTCTTTTAAATATTCTAAGCCACAATTAAATTCATGCTTTTTTTTCAATGCCTGAAGCCTGTTGACACCTACCATAAATATTCATATCTTATATATGGAAGCTGAACGTGAGGCCAAATAAGATTCCAGGAGCTCAACTGTTCCTATGCTTGTGATAGAGAAATTACAGGATGATGAACAAGGAAGAGAGTGAACCAAAAAGAGAGAGCTTTTAAAATTTGTTTGATTAATATTTTACTCAGGATTATTCTAATGCAGCTCAGCACTTCAGAAAATAAATACAATGTCTTTCTTTCAACCTTTTACAATTTAGGGGTTTGCTCCATAGCTTCTCCGATGTAGAGTCCAATTAGCCAGCTCTCTTCAGGAAAGCTGGAGCTTCACATTGAAGGCGCCGGGAGCTTATTGGTCATGTGACGCAGATGACCTTTCATTTGCAAGAATAAGCAGCGAGGACAACAGAACAGCAGACGTCTTTAGAGAGAAACTCCTGCAGTGAGTCTCCCGATGCTGATCCACCCAGACAGCTGCAGCACGGCTAGGTTGGACTCTACTGACAGACACACATGCACGCACGCACGCTGGCACGCACACACACGCATGCACGCATGCACTGCATATAGCCTCACTCTGTGGACACAGCTGCACTGGTAATGCTTCCATTATAGAGAATCGGAACCAGCAAAGAGAGGTGTCACACGCCACATAACAGGAACTTACGTTGTGGTCCAACTGATTGGTTAAGCTACACCAGTTTGTGTCGTGTTATTTTGTAATGTAGAAGGTTCGGAAGGCTCTCTCTCTCTCTCTCTCGCTCGCTCGCTCGCTCTCTCTGTCTCTGTCTCTGTCTCTGTCTCTGTCTCTGTCTCTCTCTCTCTCTGTCTCTCTCTCTCTCTCTCTCTCTCTCTCTCTCGCTGTGTCTCTTACACTCTCTCAATCTGTTTCCATAGCTTCCTCTTTCCCTCTCCCTCTCTCTGTCTCCCCCTCTCTCTCCTTCTCTCTCTGTATCCTCTCTCCCTCTCCATCCCTTTCCCTCTCCCTATCTCCCTCTCCCTATCTCCCTCTCCTTCCCTCTCACTCCAACTCTCTCAGTCTCTCAGTCTCTCAGTCTCTCTCTTATGATGGATCAAGCTGTCAATGTGACTTCTTATCTCCTCTCTCAGTCTGTCACAGAGGTCTGCTGCCTTTTACCAATGAAATGCTTCATCTTCAAGTCTAACTTAATTGTTCTCTTAAAATACCAATGAATGAATTGCAGTGTAGCAATCTTAGTTTACAATATGTTTTCTGATTTCTGTCTTTGTTTAAAAATTTACATTTTTTACATTCTCCACCTGTACCTAATTCTCAACAACGTCTAACATAATATACATTTTATACATATATATACACAAATGAACATATATTTCATGATACCAGTATCACATAAATCCATTCCAACAGCAGCTCAATAAGTCATGACCGTCTAGAAGTTTCATGACACAGCACTTAGACTTAAACCTCCATGCTCTGTGACAGCAGCAGGCAGCAGCCATTAGGCCTGAGCCCCTGATGTAAAGCAGCAGGTTGTTTTAAATGAAAAACCACTCCGCTCTCGAATCCCATCCGATGTGGCCTCCCTTGGTCTCTCCTTCCTCCCAGACAAAGGCTGCGTCCTTCATGTGAACTCCACCCAACTGTGTTCGGATCTCAGTCAGTCTTCAACCTTCCAATATGGATGTGAATTGCTTTCAACAATATCCTTATCATATCCAACAATAACCTCATAATATCTGACCGTTTTAAATAATATCTTTCAATAATATCCAAATACTACCCAACAATACATCCCCAAATGTTTACATTTGTTTTATAAGACATGTTCAACACACCCTGCTTTTATTACGTGTTAACAAGCAAATTACATAAAAGGGCAATCATGTAATGTAAAGACATATCCACAGTCCTGCATCCAGCCTCTGTGGAAACCAAGTGTTGCGGGGGTCTCTTCGTCGGCTTGCTGTTGAGGAGTTGCGTACATAATGAGAAATTGCACAAGCGACTCCACCGACACACGCACGCACGCGCACTTCAGCCAAAGGTTGTGCGCTAGCGGTGCACTTGACTGAGTGCAGCTGACAGGCGGGGCTCCCCGTGTGCTCAGCGCAGGGGGGGGGGGGGGGGGGGGCTAGGACACTGCTATGTGGCAGGGGGGACTGATCTGTCGCCCCACATCTCGGCGAGCCGCTGTGACGCGAGCACAGTGTATCAGCGCATCTTTGTTCAGCCAGGAGCTCGTCTCCTCGTGCAGAACATAGGAGGCGATAAGAACTCGGATGAGATGAGTTGTTGTTATTGTTGTTTGTGTGTTCTGAGTGGGGGGGGGGGGGGGGGGGGGGGGGGGATCCGTGGGGTATTATCACATGAGATCTTTCTGTGTGCTGCAACAAACAAAGATCACCTAACTGGTATATGGACCGCTTTTCTAACCAGTGGCCACTCAAAGCGCTTTACAATGATTGCCAAACATTCACACACCGACGGCAGTGTCAACAATGCAAGGCAACAGCCAACTCGTCAGGAGCAGTTAGGGTTAGGTGTCTTGCTCAGGGACACCTCGACACTTAGCTAGGAGGAACCGGGGGTTGAACTAGCAACCTTCCGGTTGCCAGTCCACCCGCTCTACCTCCTGAGCAATTGCCGCCCCACGTATACAGCTTGTGCATTGTCGGTGGCTCTCATTCTAGTTATTGTGTTGTGATCCCCAAAGCTGCTCTGTGTCCGGTTGTTTTGTGAAGCTCACGCAGTCATGCAACAGTTGGGATTTTTCTGCCTTTAACTCTGACGCTTCTCAGCTCGAAGTGCAGTTGGTTAAAAACGCCTTCCTGGATGTGTACGGTAAAACCGCAACAACCCTGGGTTTTGTTGCGGAGTTCACTTATCTCATGCCGTTGCCACTCTGCAGCAGTCTGAAAACCTTGAATAATAAATCATCTTCATCTGTATTCTTGAGGGGTGGGGGGGAAGTGGGTTGGAGCGAGGCGTCATGACCAAAACGATGACGGTGGTGACGTACGACCACCGTACACCAACTACTTCTCCTCCTCTTCCTCCTGCTCCATCCCCTCCTCTCCCTCCTCCTCATCATTCTCCTCCTTCTCCATCTTCTCCTCCTCCTCCATCCTCTCCGCTTCGTCCTCCTCATCACCCTCCTCCTTCTCCATCTCCTCCTCCTGCTCAGCTGCAGTACACTGGGGTGGGTCAATACACTGGAGTCACAGGGGTGGGTCAATACACTGGAGTCACAGGGGTGGGTCAATACACTGGAGTCACAGGGATGGGTCAATACACTGGAGTCACAGGGATGGGTTAACACACTGGAATCACAGGGATGGGTCACCACACTGGAGTCACAGGGGTGGGTCAATACACTGGAGTCACAGGGGTGGGTCAATACACTGGAGTCACAGGGGTGGGTCACCACACTGGAATCACAGGGATGGGTCACCACACTGGAGTCACAGGGATGGGTTAACACACTGGAGTCACAGGGGTGGGTCAATACACTGGAGTCACAGGGTCAGTGGTGAGACGGCTGCAGTGACACTGTACAAGAAAGGAATTCTACAGGGGAGAATGCTGCAGTGACACTGGATAAGAAATTAGTTATACAGGGGAGACGGGTGCAGTGACGCTGTATAAGAAAGGAGCTCTACAGGGGAGACGGCTGCAGTGGCATTGGATAAGAAAGGAGTTCTTCAGGGGAGACGGGTGCAGTGACGCTGTATAAGAAAGGAGTTCTACAGGGGAGACGGGTGCAGTGACGCTGTATAAGAAAGGAGCTCTACAGGGGAGACGGCTGCAGAAGGAGGACTGCTGGTCGCTTGGGGGTTTTAACTATCACTGTCGATGAGTCCCTCGGCCAATAAAAATAACACAGTGGAACAAAAAGGATCAAAGGCTACTTCCAGGCAGGTGCCGGAAAATTGTTTCATCATTTGCTGACCCATTACGTGTTTTATTTTATTTTATGGGTGTCCTTTTGGTGTTAATGTGTGTTAATGTAGTATTGTACCGGTAGGAACATGTCTTGTCCTTTTAGTGAGAAGGTGTGTTCATGGCTTATCGCACAGGTAGGGCTCCCACATCTCCAGTGTGTGTGTGTGTGTGTGTGTGTGTGTGTGTGTTTGTGTGTGTGTATGTTTCCCCAACAAAGCATAACAGCACAGATTAAATATACATGACGCAGGACACAAACAAAAGAGCGACACCACTGTTGATGTCCGGGTAGTAGACTAAATAATTCATATCTCTATTAAACCCCCCTTGCTGTTTGATTAGGGACCTCCGCCATACACACTCATTGTCCATAATTTATGTTTATCCCCCCCCCCCCCCCCCCCCCCACCACACACACACACATACACAAACACACAAGCTAACAGAGGGGAATATAAAAGAGAAGAGGGGTCTGAAAAAGAACATTTGAGCGGTGAAGTGACCACTATAGCATGGAGCATTAGAGAGTTCACGTTCAGCCTATATATTAAATACAGCTCAGCGTAGGCATAGCAAGCTCTTTAAATCAAGGAGAGAGAGATGTCAGGTGATAATGGGTCTATTCAACCTGTTGTAATTTAAAAAAACAACACTAGTAGCTGTACTAATAAACATCACCAAGACGAGTTGAAACGTTTTTCACGGAAATCATTTATTTGGAATGTACATAAGGTATATAAGGTGTAATGTATATTACATATGTAATTAATATAATGTATGTCACGTATACAATTTACTTCTTGTCTATTTATCGTATATAATGTATTTAATGCATCTATTGTATATATTGTACCTTAAGATCGGCAGAAAACAGCCTTACTTGAAAGCCAAGCCCTTCCTGATGTGGGGTGAGGCAGAGGAGACGCAGGGGGGAGGCTGGGGAGAAAAGGGCTTTCTGGAAGAAAAAATAAAAGCTATTACTTTGGCAGCAGTGGTGTATGCAGGAAGGCAAAGTAATAGCCTAGTTCTGGAGATGAGGCTGTGATGAGGCGGATGTAACCGGCGGAGAGATAGAGAGAGAGAGAGAGAGAGAGAGAGAGAGAGAGAGAGAGAGAGAGAGAGAGAGAGAGAGAGAGAGAGAGAGAGAGAGAGAGAGAGAGAGAGAGAGAGAGAGAGAGAGAGAGAGAGAGAGAGAGAGAGAGAGAGAGAGAGAGAGAGAGAGAGAGAGAGAGAGGAGGTCAATAAAAACACCACGGCTCTTAGAGGACTCAAATGGATTTTAGAGTCAATGTGCTATCAGTGGGACCACCCGCCGCTTTGAAACAACAAACTATCATTTCTCATTTTATGTGACAAAAATGAAAAAATGAAGTACTCCTGGTTGGAATGATTATGATGTGAACAGTATTGATAACTGCAGTGTTATATAGGTAATCTGCTGTCGAATGCTCAGTATTTCCCAATTTTTAAGGTATACATTTCCTTCACTGTTCTATAACAAGTTGATTATCGATTTATGATTGATTAATTAATATTTATACACAGTTATCATAAATTTATAAATTCTCTTTTCGTAATACTCTTTTTTACCAACCTCTTTGGTTTACTTCCACACACCCCCCCCCCCCCCCCCACACACACACACACAATGGATTATATTGGGGTGAACAAGTGTATGTGATATGGACAGCATCGGTGCAGCGTGACTCATGGAGTCCCGGGGAACCAGCTGAGGCGCCAGTGATGGATTCACTCCCCTCAAACCAGTTGACTGATCGTCACAGCTTGAATTCCGTGATTACTGATGTTGTCATAGAACGATGCTAGTCACTGTTTACTTCAGGAAGACTTGAATCTTTCATGAAACTTTGTGTTTCCATGCGGGCTTCCATCGCCTCGCTCCCCTCCCTCATGAATCCACACACACGCACTAAAGCATATCTATGCACGTCAAGGTCTGGCCTGCAATGGACTAAACACGTAAACCAAATCCGATACATCGTCTCTTTACCACATGAACACGTCGTTCCAGAATTCCCCCCAGCGTGATTATTTCACGCGGGACACATTTGCATTTAGTGTTTTATTTCCTCTCGGTGCGACTGGGGAAGAGTTAACAGGGAGATCAAAGCGGCGATGATTGTGTGATGCGGCAATGCCGCTATTTGAAGCTTTCAGGCTCCATCCAGTCCCATCGACTAGGCCCCTCTCAAGCAACCAATCACACGAGGGAAGGCCAGGACCCCCGGGCCACTTTTAGTCCATAATCAACACCCCGCGGATGTCTGTGGTGCTCGGCTCTCACGTAGCAGCCACGAGCAGCCAGCTAGTCACTCAGTGGTCTTTTGACCTCTCTCTGTGTGTGTGTGTGTGTGTGTGTGTGTGTGTGTGTGTGTGTGTGTGTGTGTGTGTGTGTGTGTGTGTGTGTGTGTGTGTGTGTGTGTGTGTGTGTGTGTGTGTGTGTGTGTGTGTGGTCAAACAGACACACACGTCACACGCATGCTATAATTTTGCCTTGTGTTGTTACCTGTCCGGTTCAAACTGGGTTCGAATCGAATTTGTGTCTGCAACGATACAGTGTGTTGATACTGCAACGTCATGGTTAGGAAAATAAGGTAGCATTTAAAGAAAATATAGATTTGTTTGGATTGATGATACGATCTATGCTTGGTGTGAAGAATCCTATTGAGTTTATAATCTTGTATTTGCTGTGAATGCCTGATTACATTCACAGCACACACATGTGGTGATGGTGGGGTTGACCCTGAGCTGGGAGCAGTAGACAGTGGAGGTCCCAGGGACAGATCTGAGGACGTTCTCCCCAGAGTCTCTGGGTCCGAGTGAGGCAGAAGAGAAATGGTGCTACCAGCTGTCTATCAAGGAACTGGTTCATATAGTTCACAGACACACACACACACACACACACACACACACATGCAAGCATGTTCTCACAGGCGCGCAAACACACAGACACACACAGACACACACACACACACACGCAGGCACACACAAACAGACACAAACGACACACACACAAACTCACACAAACACACACACACAGGCAGCCATGCACACACAGACACACAGACACATACACACACACACACACACACACACACACACACACACACACACACACACACAGCTAATGAAACGATTTCCCTCTAAACGTTTTCAACAGGAGACCAGAGACACTTAAATGATTCAAATGCTGAAATTTCTAGACTGAATAATTGTGCATCAGACACAATAAAACACAATTTCAAGGGTACAGTGGCAAATGGAAGATTTTTCCCTGTTAGACATTAAAGTGTCACAACATTTCCCCTGCGATCTGTTCCAGTATGTGTGTTAATGTCAAGGAAAAAAGTCTGGATACTGTGTACAGATAATAATCAGGCATTAGGATGTCATTTTAGCCATCTATTCGGTGCAACAATGTTGTGATTATGTCTGTAGATTAAGGTGGTTTTCAGTGCATCTTTCCTCTTGCATCATGCATAAATACAACCCTAATGCACATGCTATAGTCAAACTCACCATAGCATTTCTCCAATATATTGAATTACTACCGCAAGGACTATTTACTATCTGAAGTGGTTGGCAATACTTGAAAGTGAAATTTGGAAATAATAATTATGGACCCTTGGATCAAAACAAACAAATAAATCAGTTTAAATCGAATATGTTGTTTTATCAGGGTTCTGCTGTGTTTTCAGTGTTGTGAGAATTGTTAGACTTACAAAAATAATCCTCTGTCATCAGTCATAGAGGCAAGACATGAACAAATGTAATACGCAATAATAAAAGTACATTACATCATTTAATGTCCATCAATAAACATATTGTTTCATTACATCTTTTTAACGCAGCATGGCTTTGATTCAATTATCGCCACATCGTACTGCTGTAGTCATGCATCAGTGGCTTCTTAAAACAAAACGTGCTGTTATTAACCCTTCACTCTGCAGTACAAACGCAGGGGGACGTTTTAAAGAGAGAGACTACGTTTTATACTATCTGGTTACATCTAGGGGCTCAAAAAGGCAATTTTTGGCGACAGCATTATATCTATACTGTTGATTTGATTATTATGAATACAAGGCTGGGGTAATCAGTATAGTCGAGGCAGCGGGCTGGGCATCAATCACAGCCCACCACACTTTAATTAGCCGGCTGAAACAGCCCGTGTTTACCATGCTGTGGGAAACAGAACACATTGATCTGTCCCTCTAAGAGCGAACACAGTGAGGAGGGATGGAAAATAATCGGTGGACGGGTTGTTAGGGGGGGGGGGGGGGGGGGGGGGGGGCCGTTGTGCAGGATTGCTTTTTATTTTTAAATGGAGCGTTTCGATGTTGTTATTTTCCGTGCACAGGTGGGCCAGTTTAGACAGGAATATGTCGGACAATTGTTCTATCCTCCCGGGTTAGGAAGGGATGTCATTTGAAGCTTCCATCATCACCCCAGGGAGGCAGGTGAGCCACAGCAGAAACACAAAAAGAGAGGAGAATATGAACCACAACTCTCCTGTGAGAGAAGGGGTTCAATATATGAAGACATGAAGAAATATCCAAAGCCAGAAATGAAAGTTATAGAAAATAGAACATTTCAGGGCAAGTGTGCGATTAAAAAAAAGAAGGAAGATTTGTGTCGTGTGGAGTTTATAACAGTTGATTCCCAGTTCTACCAGCATTACAAATCATGACGTTTCTCCCTTTGTATGACCCGATGGATTACAACAGTATTACATACTGGATGAATCCTGGTTGATATTTTACAACGGGGGGATTCTCGTCAACAAAATGCGTGCTAATTATGATGGGAACAGAGGAACAGGTTTAATTGGATGAGAACAGTGCGAATCTCTACAGTGGCAATTCATGTTTTGGAAATTTTAAAGTGTGACTAATTAGAATATATTCGAAATGTGCTTTGAAAAAAACGGGAGGACAATTTCTTAATCGTAATTAGTAGCTGGAAAAACCGAGTTAGTTAATTTTGACAAAAATGCTTTAATCAAAGTAAGAATGTACAGCAAAGAGATGCACGGCTATCTAAATTGTCTGAGCAGTTCGTTTTCATTAGGAATGTGATTACATCGCACACATTGATTACAATTCTGCATATGGTATGCAAATCATATACACTCATGCAACACATTCATTCTCCATTGCCTGTGCAATTTCTTGAAAAATGAGAGTAGAACAACCCCCCCCCCCCCCCCCCCCCCCCCCCCCAAACTACTGCTTCAAATACAACACAGCGATTGCGAATACTTAAGATTACAAAAACAGCCGTAGGGTGCACTGTGGCTCAACAGTTTAGCCTCCGTTTTAATACCTTTACCTCAGTCACCAGCGGATTCAAATTCCACTAACAGTGGGACTGTTTCATTTCTGAAGTTCTCAAATAAAGCCGGAGACGCTCGTCTTCAACATCAACTGTCCTTCCCATTAAGTGGCGTCGTCAGTCACCGCATCATCCAAGTCTCATGATTCCTGGTCCTCCGAGTCCTCAGTACGCTCCGACAATGACCGCTTCCACTTCTTTGGACGGTCTTCTGTCCGTCACCAAGAAGTTGATCATTCCCTCGGACTTGATGAGCAGGTTACATCCCAGGAAGAATATACCGAAGACGACCGTGAGAGACAGTACGCACATGACGGCGATCTGCACCACCCTCATGATGAAGAGGCTCCTCTCGTCCGGGGCCGTGGACACGAAGCCGTTGTCGGTCACCACCGAGGAAAAGTTGCAGCAAAAGAAATCCTCCGTTTTGTTGAACAGCCCGCCGTCCGTTTGGTTGAACCCGGTAGAATTCATCTCCACTTCAGAAGTTTAGGATCTCAGAGGGAAACGGAAAATCCAGTGGAATCACTTAACACCAAACAAAATTGTAATTGTAATAATTAGGCGATCAAGTGAAGAAGCCAACACAGGACGGAGTTGAGTTGAGGAAGTTGGCAGGTAGACTTTCTATTTGGGTGAAACGTCTTCTATAGGTGATGGATTTGCTTTGGCATCGCATTACTAGATATTTCATGTAACCCGTGCCCGGTTTCAATGCAGAATGGGAACAGCGACCCGCGGTTCTTATAGCCTGCTATACCTGGCGAGGGCGGACCGACCCACCGGGCTGGGAGACATGGCCCGCACAGCAACAGCGCCCCCAAAAGACGGGGAAATAGAGATCACATTTCATCATATTCCACCTACCTGTCTGTCGGTCTGTCTGTCTGTCATTTCATCAACAGTTGAACCTTTATACAGTCCATGAGTTCAACTGACCTGCATTTGAATAGCGTACATTTTCTTAAAGGGGCTGCATATAATGTAACTAAACGCAAACTGCCATGTGATGTATTCTTAGATATGAATGCAGTCCAGGCCTATATCGCAATACATTTGTCTGTAACCCCTAGGTGGCGGCATTGCACCGCATACCAATACATGCTTATTATGGCTGTACTTGCGGCTCAGTTACCAGTTATACCGTATAGCAGCAGACGTATGATTGTAGACTGTTACGGTCCATACGGACAGGTGCTTTTCTACCATTTCAAACACATGCCACCGCCTCCCCCTGTGATCACACATGCACACGCACACGCACGCACACACACACACACACACACACACACACACACACACACACACACACACACACACACACAGTTACAGATCATGGTTCACATCCATCCCACAGCCACACCTGGCGGCAGTAGAGCTATCTATACAGAACATAAGTACGTTTAGGTTTTGAAAGCTTCAGGGATACAGGGAATGTAACGTTAAGTCATCCATACTGAGGTGACGTATTATTTATGATGTCTATATATATATATATATATATATATATATATATATATATATATATACACATACACATACACACATATATATCTGGCTGGTATGGTGGATAAGAATTGAAGAAATAAAACATTATAGCGATTATGGCGTTATCTTTGCCTTTTCTCCACGAATAGATACATCACCCGTTCCCCATGAAATCCTACAAACAAACCCAAATGCATTATTTTTTACATTGACCTATCATAGTTGAACGTAGTGCTGCATTGAGCAGCTGCGGGACAAATGCCTCCATTTACCAGAGACCAATGACGACACACGGAGAGGATCTCGTGATCGACGCGGCTCCCAACCAATCACAAACCAGAACACAGAGACACGGGTTGTAGGTTGCGCTAACCTCGTTCCCAGGCGTTCTTATCTCGCCTGGAACTGGGATGCTCAAGATGAGCGTTATTGGCGAGAGACAGGGCGGGACTCTCATTTACACTGGTTTAGCCATAGGGGCTCAGCAGTGAGATATGAGAAAGAGAGGGAGGGACTTCTGATAAATATCGGTTTCCGTTAAATGTGACGGATATTGCTGTGTTAATGTTTTCGTTAAAACTCCATATTTATTCTCCTTGTCGTTGTCCTTCATCTTGTCATGTTCTTACTCTTCTAGCTCCGGGGACTGTTAAATGGCGTGCACAGCTCATAAGACGTAGGAGACCGGATATTGCCTTGTGGCAGACCGGGATAACGCTACAATTCAGGATCCTCTCTCAGCCTAGAGGTTGTAGGTTGTGCAGATGTTAGATTGCGCTAAAGAGGAGTACCGCGCGTCTGGCCGTCTGGCTGTAACACATCATATTCTGTGGGAGGACAGGTGGTGCACACATAGACATGATTTCGCTGCATATCAATTGGGCCCAAATGAAAAGATGAAGAGGCATCCGAAACTCACCAGGACGTGTAGGTTTGCGTGACGGGGGAGACTGCATAACAACTAGGGAGCAATTTAATTGAGTCGTCTAATAACGGTGGGCATTATGGACGCTATAACGGGACTGCTGCCGTCTTACTGATTGTGGATCGCTTGGTGTTGAGATGTGCTGCAGGCAGTACACTTGAAATAAAAAGCCGTCAGCAGGACTACCTGATCCGTTTAATTCGCACGGAATGTGTCTTCTTGGGTAATGTCTGTTATCACTATTCAACACGTTGCTGACAAGCAAAGCTGGAATGGGTCAATGTATGAACTGCGTCTATAATTTATGTAAGTACATCATCATTCATTTGAAGTGTTTATATATCCATGAATTCTTGTAGCAATCGGGATCTGCATTAATGTTGGTTGTTTACATTACCATTTGGTTTAAATGTATGATGATGAGGAGGAATAGGGACAGCACATGAACCGTATAGCAATAATTCCTGTTAACAATCTAAGTCTAAGAACCGTTTTTTCCCTCACAGCTGAATGAAACAATGTTCTAAATGTGCACAGCACCATGTCCTACTTCTAGTGAATTCTTAAGTTTTGCAAAAGGGAGGCCTACTCAATGGACATTAACAATGGGATTTAGTCACATCGTTGATTGCCTTGCGTAGCTTGTACCTTATTGAGTAACATACTGTCAGAGAAGAATAGCTTAGCATGACCTAACTTATCTGGCTCATGTGCTGTGCTCCCCACATGTCGGCCAAGCGATTAAGACAGGCGGGTAGTGAAGAGGTTAAGCTGATCAACCCTCTGTTGCTTTCTTATAATCACCACCTGTTCTGGGTGGCAACTCAGGAGCTAAATAACAACACAACACGTCCCATTAGTGGATGTGTGTATACGTGAATGTGTGTGTGTGTGTATATAAGGGAATGTGTGTGTGTGTATAAGTGAAGGTATGTAAGTGAATATGTGTGTATACGTGAATGTGTGTATAAGTGAACGTGTGAGTGTATAAGTGAATGTATGTGTATAAGTGAATGAATGTCAAAGTGAATGTGTGTACAAGTGAATGTGTGAGTGTATAAGGGCATGTGTGTGTAAAAGTGAATGTGTTTGCAACTCGTTTACTGCAAAAGAAAACCTTTGTCCAAGTGGAAGGGTCCAGGGTCGGCCTACCCGTCTCACAGTGTCTCCAACCTAGTTGACCAAGGGATGCAGTTATACTGAGCTATTCTAGCACTGCCAGTCAAAGTTATTTAAATCTACTCCTGATCACAAAGCTACGTTATTAATAACCCAACTCAAGGCAAACCAGTCCTTTTGCATCCGGCTGCCAAAGAGGCTGCCCAAAACTGCTTTGCTTGGCGACGCTGTAAATAAATGCAGGTTTCTGAGGCCACGTGTGACTTGGTTTGTGTGGGATTGTGTGGTTGGTAATGGATGCAGGGACCTTGTGTTAGTGCACTGTCGGGCAGATGGGAAATATTCATCTGCTCTGAATAATGAGCCAGACTACCGATGAGAGACGGTGGGAGCTGGGAGCTGCCTGTGGATTGGTCGATGGCGCTGTGGTCAAACCGCGGTAGTAGTAGATCGACCCGGGAATATACCTTTATATCTGCAGGAAACGAAAGAAAACAACATTCATCCATAATCTGGTAGCAGGTACCAGTTTTATTTCTGGTTGAAGTGGTAGCATTAAGTTGCATATTGATATTGATCATGGAATTGATTGGAGGATCAGTTGGAGGATTGTCTATTTTGAAAACACAAGCTCATCACTCCTATCAAATATTGAGAGAGAGAGAGACCTTACCAGACTCATTAGCTCATGATAGTTCAATCGGAAGACGTTGAAGACAGGGAGTCTGGTTCCTCTGTCGACGTGTGCTGTGGTGAATATGGGACTCGCTAAGTAGATAGACAGGTACATAGACAGCCAGACTGATTTTCACAGAACATAGACAGACAGGTGCATAGACAAATAGACAGATTCGCACAGTATAGACAGACAGATAGATTCCAACAGATATGGCCCATACACCATTAACCTACATCAACTCAGTACCCTCTCTGTACGTTACTATACCACGTTCAGGTTTGATTTTCACCTCATCATCAAAGCAAGGTGTTTTATTTTTTATAACCATGCATACAAACACAAACACTTATCTAAGCGCTTCATCAGCGCCTGGGATGGCGTCCAATCAGCGCAGTCCATAGCCTCCACCTGTGTTGATTGGACTATGCTGATTGCTTATCTCTCGGTGAGCTGCTGTGAGGCCCATCAAGGTGTCCATCTGCGGTCTGTCTGGAGGAGCCTGTGAATGGTGTTGTGCTCTGGTCCTGATTATCAGCTGCACTATGATCTAGCGTGTGTGATGCAGCTGGGCCCAGGCAGCCTTGTTGTTCCAATGAGATACCAGTCAGCCCAGGGCCATGGTGTCAGTACCCGGGATAGACGGTCCAGGGTAAGAAAGCACCAAAGATAGGTGTGTGCGTGTGTGTGTGAGAGAGAGAGAGAGCGAGCGAGAGGAGTGCCTTTCCGTCAGCCAGTGCTAGACTGAGAGAAGGGAGCGATAAGGAAATGTGATTGTCACCTTGTTTGTAATGGATTCTGAAGGCATTGTCTTCATAGGTACTGAAAGCAAGGCTATGTTGTAGACTTCTGTAAGGAAACATAAAGGTGTGTGTTATAAGACATTCACAAACATGTCCACAAACCCACATACTTAAACATTCACCACCAGATTGAGACTTTATTTATTTTCATAACTAGGTTTAAAAAACCCTTGACCTCAACGTACATGTTCTTGTTCTTGTAAATACTCTATATTGTGGTGGTATAGCCTATCTTGCAATGTGTGTGTATCCTGTAGTCTGTGGTCAGGTATTCCAATCTTATTGGGTCCTGAATTGGTCCAGAACGTCTTTGTTTCATGTGTTGCAGGGCTCTGCGTATAGTGTTTGGAAAGTAATTCTGAAACATTTGAAACACAATGAAGTTCGAAATTTCTGCTTTCCCTAAACACTGTGCTGGGGCTGAAAGCTATCTGCCAAGGCTTGGTGACTGATGAAAGCCAGGCAGCACAATTTGCAGTCACTTATCCTTTCAAGGGGAAAGTGGATGTGTAGATGAATGAAATGCATTAAATGAACAGGTCTTTGGAAGTTCACAGAAATTCAGAGAAACAGGACCAACAGAGAGAAGAAACACGAGTATACCTCGTTGGCTTGTCCATCCCCAGCACATAACCCTTTATAAACACTTCTTTCATCTCAAAACACTTGGATGCTCCATCTTTTCCCTCTCCAGGCTCCTTTTTCTATGCTCCTATTAGCTTCTTCACCTTATGACCCCTTTTACAGAAACGCTCAGGAGCATCGCTAGTGGCCGCCGCTAATATTGCTGAGTAGACACAAGGTCATCCTGACGCCTCTCATTTGACCTCCTCTCCCCCTCCCCCCCTCCTCCTCTCCACTACAGTGGGATGATGCGTGTTCTCCAGATGTCTTCAAATCTCTCCCTGTTGGCCCGCCGTGACCTCCCAGTCAGCCAGCGCCACCGGCAGCAGCAGCAGACAGCTCACTTCTGATCACTTAAACAACCTACCCCCCCACCCCCCGCCCGTCCTTCCGTCCGTCCGTCCGTCCCTCTGTCCCAGTGCGGCCATGCGGCGGTTCATGTACTGCAAGGTGGTGCTCACCACCTCCCTGGTGTGGGTGCTGGTGGACGTCTTCCTGCTGCTCTACTTCAGCGAGTGCAACAAATGTGACGACCAGAAGGACCGCTCGCTCCTGCCCGCGCTCAGAGGTGAGTCCTCCCCCCCCCCCCCCCCCCCCCCCCCCCCCCCCCCCCCCCCCAGAACAACCAACCGTTGACCTTTCTGTGCTTGTTCATTGTTTTCTTTTGGACCTCTAGAAATGAGGCTAGGGAGGCTGTTACATGTGTGTGTGTGTGTGTGTGTGTGTGTGTGTGTGTGTGTGTGTGTGTGTGTTCAGACTGTAATGTGGTACTGAGGGTTCGGGTGGCTATTTTGTTCTACTAATTTGGAGTTGTGTTGGACTGCACGATTTCAATGTCTATTTTTGGGCCAGGAGTTTGATATGTGGAGTTAATGGATCCTCAGGGCGAAAGACTTAAATGTTAAATTGGACTGATAGAGAAAGCCCTTGGATGTGGTCCCCTGGCTGGCTATCTGGGACAATGAGTTTATTAGCCTGAACCGCGGCTGCAGGCCGGCCCTCTTTAGCAGGCTATTTCCTTCCACGGCCTCCAAAGTAAGCAGGCTCCCAGAGAGGCTTGCTAAGCTGCTTTTAACAGGGGAACGAGGTGGGGAAATGTTGCAGAGACATAAAACGGTCCTTTAGCGGAGATTTTCAGACACAAAGACACACAAACGCACACGCACACACACAAACGCAGAGGTCTCACGTTACACAGCGCACATGTGGTGTGCGTTGTGTCATGCGATCAATAAGAATGTCAAAATCAATACAAATCTAAATAGAACCTGCAACCTTAAGATGGGGCAAACAGAAGACGGAAAACAGAAGTCTTATGTTATCAGTATTTACCATCTTCTGGACCATGAAACCAAACATTGTAATACCAAACCAGCCCTCCATCCAAATAAACGGGACAGATCGTTATTCTGTTAAAAAGCTGTGAAACATCATCCAATCGCTCACCTCTTAACATCGCTGTCTATTGAGCTGTTGTGTCATAATCCCGAAGAGGAAACAAATCCCAATGCTTGTCATTTGTGAGGTCGCGGATGCTGTGGACGCTGAGGAGGCTGAGGATGCTGATCCTGCACGAATAGCTCCTGCGATCAACACATCCTGACTTCCGGAGTGTCCCTTTAAAGGCCCGACTAGCCCTGGATCAGGCGTTGCTGCGAGAACAGCCATTCATTTGAACGGGGGTTCTGCGTTTAAGCCGCGGCGGTGGGGGCCGCATGGGGGTTCAGAAAATGACCGCGGCGAACAGTTGAAACAGAATCAACTTTTTTTGGAGAAACGCAACCCGACGTCCGTCACGCTGCGGTGGCCAATCACGTAAGCCGGGGCCGATCAGACCGGAAGAGACGCCCACGGGAAGAAGAGCCTTGTCCACCGTGTAGCGCTAGGATTGTGGCGTACGGCTGTTTACCGAGCAACTTGTGAAGACGGAAGAGAGACCGATCGCCGCCGTGTTGTCCTTTCCACAGCTGTACAACCCTGCCGCGAAGGAGCGGTTCATGTTCACAACATGACGTCACAGAAATGGGCCACGAAGGGACACTTCCACATTTGACGCGGCGGTTTGCGGTAATCGCCGCGACGCCTGATCTGGCGCAAATGAGCCCTTAGACACATGTTAAGAGTTAGCCTTGAACGGTTGAACTGGCAGATGTTCACACACTCATGGCGGGTGGAGCCATCGTGAATCTCCATCAAAGTGAAAAAGGTGATCCATTCGATGGATTTTGTAATGAATCAAACACGATGGGCCTGTGTTGGTCCGTAGAATAGACGTCTATAGTGAACAGTTGGATATTGATTTGAACCTGATCCCTTGGAGGTCATTGTAGAGATGGTAAAACGAGCTGTGGTGAGGAGATCAAAACACCACTGTGGTTTATTCAATACGTGCGCTCAATCCCAGAATCCGGTCCATTCATTATTACTTTTTCTTTTCGGAACATAAGGAGAATGTTCTTCCAGAATGAATTATTGATTTTTCAATACTCAAGTATTTCTAATATTTGCTTTTCCTTGAACGAATATTAGCTTTCCTACATTGACAAAGAGCAATCTACTGTTTTTTTCTCTCCAAACATATCAACCTCAGCAAAAGTTACATTTAGAAAAAAAGGCTCATATCTCATTTCCACATTTTTCAGTGTTTTGTAATTTCTCCTTCCCCCTGAAGCAATCGAGGGAAAAGATGGTTGGTCATCATCATTTGGCTGCAGTCTAAAAGTGCGTGTGGGTGTGTGTGCGTGTGCGTGTGTGTGTGTGTGTGTATGTGTGTATGTGTGTGTGTGTGTGTGTGTGTGTGTGAACCACACCTCCTTCGGTTCTGACCCGGTGGGGAGTCTCGGGGGATCCACAGCATCACTCAGCAGCTCACTCAGACCCGTTGATACAAGTGTCGCAGAGAGTCAAATAAATAAAGAAATCCTCAGACTGCATGATCGCACACGGTAAATGCAGCATGAAGAAGTAGCAGTGGGATGTGGAGACGCCGCTGGGGGAGCAGTTGCTACCCAGGTCTGCCCGTGGATCAGTGCTTCCTCCTGGGGTGAATGTTCGGTCCTGCCGGTACTGCAGATATTCAGCCAGGCACGCGGACGCTGTGGCCCTGGTCCGGCTTATGTCAGGCAATCAAAACTCCTCAAACTTGGAGGGTTGAGAGCTGTATATCAACGCGGCATGTTGAATGCTGTATTCCTGTTTAGAAGAGTCTTTGGTTGGTGCAGTGTGATGTGTTCTGGCTGTAACAGGGTGAGGTCTGTGGTGCATGGTTCCTCTGGGGGGTGTAGACACACGCACGCGTGGATGTGGGGATAATTAGCCGCATGTTTGAATGTGATCAGAGCAATCTGTCTGTCTAGCCAGGCAGACGCAGACTGCTGCCTGGGGAACGCGCCGGGACTTTGATCGGGGAACTTTTAATCAACTGATTCTAATGAAATACATGAAGCACTCCTTATACACAGTGTTTTAAGTGGTCATATCTAATGATGTTATATAAATGTCTAATCAGCCTATGCAAAGAAATAATAACCAAAAAACGACATACTACGTAAATGTCTTATGATGTGAGGCATGGATGGACCAAACCGGCCAACCCACTAACAATAAAAGCTACAATGAAAACAACCGATGAACCATTGCAAACAAGCAAGCAGATTGTGTAGTAGCCGGAGTGGAGAGAGGACAGCGGAAGCCTCTCCCTGGTCACCAGGTGAGGTGTTCAGGGCCCAGAACGCTTATTAGTGCTGAGTGTGAGAGGAATGTAGGCCCTGCGCTGCAGGCGGGGTCTCTGGGCGAGACTGGAGGTCCTAGGAGGCAAACTCCTCTGTTTTCTTCCCAGTTGATTGTAGTCATCGCTCATAATGGAGGCTCTTTGTCCTCTGTAGGTGAAGAGCGATGTGCATCAAGGCTGAGTACCAGGGGAACAAATCAGGCCCGTTGATGAATATTCATAATGGATGAATAGTGGTTTGGTTATTCCTCTTTGTTGTGGTGGTCTGCTGAATCCACTGATGAAGACGTGCCTTCGTTGAAATGGGAAATAATCAAAACCAGGCTTTAGTTTGATCTTGAACTCTGTATTTACCGGTACTAGTTTTAAACGCATTTACAACTTTACATTTATTTTATTCAGTCTGAAAAAACCGGAGCTGTCCTCAAGCCGTGCCTAGCATCACCTGTAGCTTTGTCTTATGTTGCCGTGAAATGTTTTACTTCACAAATCGTGACGTTAGACCTTGACCGATAGCGCAGACTCGCCCGGCACCAATTTGCATCAGTCAGAAGTTTCACAAGTTTTCAGGGTCAGCCTTGAAGCTGCTGTTGGTTTTCCAGCTCTCGCTGCTCTGCGTAGACAAGCTGTCTGGAGAGAGACTCACATGACCTGGTGTACATCTGCTGTCAATTCTGGAATCCATGGTAAATTATTCAATAGGACTCAGTGAAGACCACATTCAAATGCCAGCATAGAAGCTTTCTCTTACAGGATATATGGAATACACTTTCCTTTATTGATTATGGTGCAGCATGGTGTTTTTATCGTTTGAAGACGTTCAATGAATGGAAGGGTTGACAAATGTTGGGCTGCTACATCCAGTGTCGGTTATAGAACGATTTTCTAGTCTTTGTGTTTCAATGTAAATTGATGTGTCCCAGCATTATACTCCTCTTAATAGGAGAAGAAAAACTGAATTTAATCTCTGCCTACTCCTCAGTGAAACAGACTTTGGCGTCGATATATAAAACCTCACCTACAGAATAACACAGTGGAGCCGTGCTCTGCAGAGCATGGATGTGACGGACAGGTTGCCCAATAATCCTGATCAGATCTGTGGCCAAGCCCATCAGATTTAAGACAGCGGCCTAATGGAGACTGCCAGGAAGCTCCATTGAGGAAAGGAGTGCGTGTGTGGGGAAGCTGAGAATACAGCATAAAGAGGAGAATCGGGGGTCAGGAATGAGCTAGAATCCTTTTAACCTGGGGTCACGTGGCTCATGTGAATTGTGTGGGCCATTCACAGGAAATCGCTGCCTTTACTCAAGGAGATTATGACAGCCAGAGAGAGAGAGAGAGAGAGAGAGAGAGAGAGAGAGAGAGAGAGAGAGAGAGAGAGAGAGAGAGAGAGAGAGAGAGAGAGAGAGAGAGAGAGAGAGAGAGAGAGAGAGAGAGAGAGAGAGAGAGAGAGAGAGAGAGAGAGAGAGAGAGAGAGAGAGAGAGAGAGAGAGAGAGATGTCTTTGTATTTGTGCATTTCTGTGTGTATGTATGTATGTATGTGTGTGTGTGTTTGTGTGTGTGTGTGTGTGTGTGTGTGTTTGAGAAAGAGAGAGAGGTAGAGACACCAGATATATATTGCTGGTTTGTATGTGTGTGTGTGTGTGTGTTTGAGAGAGAGAGGTAGAGACACAGATATATATATTCCTGGTGTGTGTGTGTGTTTGAGAGAGAGGTAGAGACACAGATATATATTCCTGGTGTGTGTATGTGTTTGAGAGAGAGGTGGAGACACAGACATTCCTGGTGTGTGTGTGTGTGTGTGTGTTTGAGAGAGAGGTAGAGACACAGATATATATTCCTTGTGTGTGTGTGTGTGTGTGTGTGTGTTTGTGTATGTGTTTGAGAGAGAGGTGGAGACAGATATTCCTGGTGTGTGTGTGTGTGTGTGTGTGTTTGAGAGAGAGGTAGAGACACAGATATATATTCCTGGTGTGTGTGTGTGTTTGTGTGTGTGTTTGAGAGAGGGAGGTGTAGACACAGATACATATTCCTGGTGTGTGTGATAATGATGGGAGCTGGGAGTGCATGTGTGCAAGCGATGGGGACTGCAGTGCTGTAGCGCCTGCCAGTAATGTGCTGCTGAGTGAGAGGTGAGCTGTAGTGTAAAAATAGGTCGCCTTAATGTGTATTAAGTGCGTATGGGATGTTCTGTTGCAATGGCAGGACCATAAATGTCAGAAGAGGGGAATGTAAATGTAAACGGTGCATAAACCTTTCCCTTTGCTACGCTCTTTCTCTTAACAATTGAACACACACTGCTGAAAACATGGCCTATTTTCCAGCTCTTCCAAAACTGCCATGAACCTAAGGGGTGCATTAGCCCAACGACATTTTTGTCCACTTTCGTTGTAAAACATAGCTCATACAAGCGCCATAATAATTTGTGTTAAGAGACGCTTACACCATTTTGTGTCTTAAACCCTTGTGGCTTTATTCACGGAGGAGCTTCCGTAAAGGGCTTACCTGGCAGACAAGCAAAGCAGAGGTTGACGTACGTGACCTCCCAATGTTCTCCTCCCCAGCGGTGATCTCCCGGAGCCACGAGGGTCCGGGGGAGATGGGCAAGGCGGTCAACATCCCCAAGGACGCCCATGACAAGATGAAGGAGATGTTCAAGATTAACCAGTTCAACCTGATGGCCAGCGACATGATCGCGCTGAACCGCAGTCTGCCGGACGTGAGGCTCGACGGGTGAGTTCGCGCCTATCAATCGAGCAATCGATCGATCGATCAATCGATCAATCGGTCAATCGATCAATCAAAAAATCCATCCATCAATCAATCTCTCAATCAATCCATCCATCCATCAATAAATCAATCAATCAATCAATCAAAAACTCCATCCATCAATCAATCAATCAAACTTGATCTATATAGTGCTTTTTGTGCTTCACAAGGGAAACAACGCAACACAATGCAAGTACAAGAATAAAGTTGAAAACAACTGGTCTACAATCATAATCACAGCGATACATTTCAGACACTACAGTTAGGCAAACTAGATAGCACATGAAAGGTGCTGTAGGTACGATTTGAGCGTTGTAAAGAGAAAAACCAGAGAAGAGCACGATTTTGAAACTAGACAACCAAAACACCAAACCAACCAAAAAAGACCTCTGATTGACAGGCAAGATGTATTCCCCGATCTAATCAGGAAAGAGACCGCCGGGAGCTGTCTAAAATCAAAATGGTCAGATGCCCTGATTGGTCAGAAATGAGCCGGGAGCGGTCTAAAATCAAAATGGTCAGATGCCCTGATTGGTCGGAAATGAGCCGGGAGCGGTCTAAAATCAAAATGGTCAGATGCCCTGATTGGTCGGAAATGAGCCGGGAGGTCTCATACAGAGGCAGGCAGTCAACTCGAAACAGATATTCTCACAGAGCATTTCACTCACTTAAAGCTAATGTATGGCTAAGGCATCTCTAAAAATGTCGCAAATAATAGCACCTTCAGTGATGAGAGGAAAGCTTAACTAAAAAGCTTTGTTTTAAGATTTTGTTTAAAACCATTGTCAGAACTGCCCCCAGTTCCTCTGTCATGGACCGTAGACCCTAAGCGCTGCCAGGCCTTCACACTTAGCCACGCTAACTGCTGGCTCCCATACAACGCAACATCCTTATACTGTACTTTTATACACTATGACCAACTCTGACACTGTGTCTTCGCAGTGAGAACACGACTGCCTGGTTTTATGTGTATCGTCACTTGGGCTGCTTGTCATTAATTTGCTGTAGAGAGCTAGTCTGTAGCTCCTTCTAGGTGTGCAGAACGACTTGTTGAGTTGTCACAACTGCCCTTGAATTGTATGAACCTTGGAACACTCTCCCGTTCTAAAGTCTTTTCAGTAACCCAACGTGTCAGCCGGGGTGGATCTCTCCGTCTCGTGGAGAGACAAGTGTCTCAGATCGGGATGAAGCTGTGATCAAAGACCGTATTGTTGCCCCGAGCGAACAGCTTCTCACATTTGACAATGATGCAATCCCGCCACGGAAGGAAAAAGCTTTTTCGTAATTAGCTTTCCACTTTCAAAGTCTTGATGAATCAGCCTGGCCCCTCCATTATGTGGCCGTGCCTAATGAGATATTATCTCTTTTATTCATAATTGTGTCAGCTGCCCAAAAAAAGAAAAGCGTTGTAATTACTTTGCATTGTGAGCGCAGAATCCGAGACACTTGAGTGAATACGCTGTGTTCGACGGCCGAACGTAGGTTTACCTAGGTTCACTTGAGATGCGTAATACATACATGCATGCAGAGCAGTTTGTGTGAAACTTGAGCGGCACACTCGTCTGCATGGCGACGTGCTCCACACAGAGGCGCCATTACGGCGGCAGTTCAAACTGACGTGATCGCCGTCGGAAACGGCCGTTTGATTCAGTCGCAGCTCAGGGACTCTGAAGTGCAGTTTACTTATGTGAACATTTCCCAAAGAAAACATTGAGTTAACTTTGTCTCTATGAAGAAATGACATTGACTTTGCCAATGACTTTTGCAGTCCTCCCTTAAGAATAACGGGACAATGCTAACTTTTATGTCGATTATCTTCGCAGAATGAGCCCAATGTTCACTGGTTTCTTACGGAATGCTCTGCATAATTAGCTTAACTCTCCTGCCTGTTTATCACATTCCATTGAGCGACTATGAAGCATTAAAACAGCAACCATCGCTGAACCTTCGCAGAGGTCTGCCGTTTTATGGGCTACAGACAAAGGAGAAGCCAGACAGAGACGTCTTAATGGGCACCCAGGTGGCCTAGTTGTGTCACTCTGGCGTTGTCACCTTGACTGGAGCGGAATGAGCCGAATGTCTGTTCTCTGCTCCACTGGCTGCTGTCACCCTCCGTCACTTCCTGCTTCCTGCTCTCTCAGCTCGCCGTTTCTAGCCTTCACATGATCCCTGCGTAGCGCCCGGGCCACCACTCAGCCTCGTTCGCTGGATAGGACGGACACATCGCGGCACGTCAGGGCCGTCGCTGGGGAAGGGCGTCAAACGGAGCGTGTTGTGTGTTTACAAGCGCCGTACAAAACACGATGGCAACAGATTTGACTGTTTACTGTTTACTGTGGTGGAGGTTTTCCCTTCCCTCAATCATCTTCCACAAAGACCAGTTACCTGCTGGTGATGTCTTCACTGGGGGGAACTAAATCCTTATTTTCTTTCCTTTCTCTCTTTCCTCCATCCTTTTTTCTTTTTCTTTTTTCTTTCTTCTTTCCTTTCTTTATGTTTCCTACTTTCTTTCTTTCTTTCTTTCTTTCTTTCTTTCTTTCTTTCTTTCTTTCTTTCTTTCTTTCTTTCTTTCTTTCTTTCTTTCTTTCTTTCTTCCTTCTTCTTTCTTCCTTCCTTCCTTCCTTCCTTCCTTCCTTCCTTCCTTCCTTGCTTCCTTCCTTCCTTCTTCCTTGCTTGTTGCTTCCTTCCCTCCTGCCTCCTGCCTCCTTCCATCCTCCACTCCCTTCCAGGTGTAAGAGCAAGGTGTTCCGTGACGACCTCCCCACCACCAGCATCGTCATCGTGTTCCACAACGAGGCGTGGAGCACCCTGCTGAGGACGGTGCACAGCGTCATCACGCGCTCGCCCCGTCACCTGCTGCTGGAGATCCTGCTGGTGGACGACGCCAGCGAGAGAGGTGGGAACCCATCGGACTCCCTGACGACCACACCGAGTCATACTCACTACTACTCCTGTTTAGACACTGCTATCTGTGACTCTTTCGCAGTGAATGGGATGTGTGTCGTCAAGGAGCAGGAAGGGGGCTTGAGTGGCGTCCTACTAAGGGATGCCTACAGGTCAGGCCGCGGGACATTGGGGTTCACACCAAGTACCCTTCGGCTGGGAGTCAAAAACGCCCTCAGCCCGCTAGCTTACCAGTAGCGCCGCGTGACGTCTCACTCACACCCTGCGTCTCCTCCGCCCCCCACGCAGACTTCCTGAAGAAGAAGCTGGAGAACTACGTGCGCACGCTGGAGGTTCCGGTGCGCGTGCTGCGGATGGAGCAGCGCTCGGGGCTGATCCGGGCGCGGCTCCGGGGTGCGGCCGCTACCAAGGGCCAGGTCATCACCTTCCTGGACGCCCACTGCGAGTGCACCGCGGGCTGGCTGGAGCCGCTGCTGGCCCGCATCAAGGAGGACAGGTAGGGGCAGAGGAGGATAAGTGGCTCACTGTGAGCAAAGTAGGCTTCTCAGGGGCCGGATGGGCTAGCTAGTGCCGCTAACCAAGTACTAGCGTGCACAGGTTTGATTCCACCATGTGTTCCTTAACGACACGTCGTTCCCTTGCTGATTGAACCATTTTTTCTGTCTGTCTTCACAGTCCTGTCCATAAAGACACAAAAGCTCTTTATATATGTATATGTATATACATATATAAAAAGACAATTGGTCTGTGAGTCATATATGGATGTTTTTTCATATGACACTGTATAAACTAACACTAACCCAAATAACTCTAAATGATTGCATAGGGTGGTAAGCTTCATTATGAATGTGTGACTCATCCAAGGTTAACAGAAGTGTTTGTTCAGATGCGTGATGAAGTCTCTGTGCAAGGAGGAAATAGGTTATATTTTTAACAGGTTAAAGTATCAATTATCAAGTGTGTCATGCAAATATAGTTGCTGTGAATCTCATTGGAAAACCGCTGAAGTATGGAATGTATTATTTTGCATTTATAATTGACTTTTTATTTTACCTTGCCAAGGAAAACATGTCATCTGTCCCCTGTACCTGACGCCACCCAGGCTTCTTCCTCATTATTAATATATTTAGAATTCGTTATTTTAATTGACTTCATGGCTGTCTGTCAGTCAAGGGGAAACAGTGAAGGGTGCAATGGGAAGTCTAAAATAGATTCTGTTTCCACAGGCCCATCCCTTATTTTAAGACAGACATTTATTTTGCTCCAGGTGCCTGGCAGAAATTAGTATCATATTTCAGAGCCTATATTATATTATGGAGCCATTTCTCCTTTGGTTCCCGCCCCTATATTGATGCATAGAAGTATGTGCAGCAGCAATAAGGTGGTGGATTTGATTATGTGCAGGAAATATATATGCTGAGTGCATCTCCCTTCCATTTATAACACAGACTAGCTCATTAGCTGAGACAAGACGGGCTGAACGGGTCTTCGAGAGGTCTCAGTGTTAAAAAAAGAAATAACATTCATTTTTGCCAACTTATTATCCCTAACATGTTTATTAATGAGCCTTTTATGTATCATGTATCTGGTTACAAAAAGATCCTGACCTGTGATGTCGTTTTAGGATGTTTTAATTCAGTAGGGGCCTGAAGCAGTTCCAGTAGGGCTGTCTTTGTGGAAGTTGTTTGTTAATGGTTGACTCTGGTTTACTGGGGACTACTCTATGGCGCTACTTGGCAGTAACAGTGGGCGTTATTATAAGTGGTTAACCTATAACAGCCACTTCACCATTTTTTTCATGTTGTGTCTTTAGCATAAATTAGAGGATGCAAGGACACCGTGGATTTACACTGCTCTGCAAATATATGCATGTACACTTTGTTTAAATAATGATAAGTGTTCCAAGATGAAATGGTAATTGTAAATAAAGAATAGATACATAATTAGAATATAATATATGTAATATCCTACATGTTAAGTGAAATGGCTAAACTCAGTTTAAAATAAATAATTAAAAAACGTATCAAACTATGCAAAAGTAATCCATAATCATGAAATAGGTTTTAAAAGACTACACACCATTTCAAAAGCTTTTGAATTATCCATGCATTCCTCATACCTGTTACCCTTCAACGTGATTGGTCGGTGTTCCCAGGAAGGCGGTGGTGTGTCCAATCATTGACGTGATCAGCGATGAGACCTTTGAGTACATGGCAGGCTCGGACATGACCTACGGAGGCTTCAACTGGAAGCTCAACTTCCGCTGGTACCCCGTACCTCAGAGGGAAATGGACCGCCGCAAGGGGGACAGAACACTTCCTGTCAGGTACACCCTTCAAAATAAAAGTTGCATCCCCTTTGTCAGAGTCGGTGCCCAGAGAAAGACTGTTGGGGAAACTGTCCAGCAATAAAAGGTCAGTCCAGTGATTGACTTTGAGTGTTTCAGCGCTTTAGGATCAACAAAGGAAATCAAATATGAAGGCTGCCAGTTTTCAACATCTTTCTTTGAAAAACTAGATTTGATTAACCTAAAAAACTAAGAGTAATTGTTGTTTTTTCATGTGCTGTGGATAATTGCAGGCTGTTTAATGGACTCGCTGGGTATGAAACACTTCTCTGATACAAGAAACACTTATATCTGTCATTTGACTCTCTGGATGGAAATAGATCATCTTCTGTTCTGCTTTATAATCATGAGAAGGAGGCTGCAGAAAGCCAGTAATTAAGTCTGTCTAAATAAAGTCTAGCAGTTGCTGTTGTTGCCCTGTTGATGCTACGTGCGGTATAACTATTGATTTATTTTCACCATTATTGACCATTATCAATAAAATAATTGTTTAGATCTGTGCATGATTTTCATATATCTAAACCACCTACAGTAAAAGGAATGGTAAAATAGTATCTATTTTTTCTCTTGTTTTTTATGTATTTTCTTCTATTCTTAATGATTTGGAACATGGCCAAGAAATGTGTCAAATCTGTAACTATTGTGTGTGTGTGTGTGCGTGCCTGTGCGTGCGTGCCTGTGCGTGCGTGCCTGTGTGTGCATGTGTTTGTGTGCGTGTGTGTTCGTGCGTGTGTGTGTGTGTGCGCGCGTGCAGGACCCCTACCATGGCAGGAGGTCTGTTCTCTATAGACAAGTCCTACTTTGAGGAGATAGGAACGTATGATCCAGGGATGGACATCTGGGGTGGGGAGAACCTGGAGATGTCCTTCAGAGTAAGAACTGTCAACACTACTTCCTGTCAAACATTTTTGGGTGCCAAGAAAAGCACTGTAGAAATCAAATGTTATTATTCTTATTCTTATTCTTATTACTACTATGCTATGCTATACTCTCTGTCTCTCTTTTCTCTCTCTTGTCCTCTCTCCCATTCTCCCTCTCCCTCTCCCTCTCCCTCTCCCTCTCCCTCTCCCTCTCCCTCTCCCTCTCCCTCTCCCTCTCCCTCTCCCTCTCCCTCTCCCTCTCCCTCTCCCTCTCCCTCTGTCTCTGTCTCTCTCTCTCTCTCTCCCCCCCCATCTCTCTCTCTCTCTCTCTCTCTTTCTCTCCCTCTCTCCCTCTCTCTGTCTCTCTCTCTCTCTCTCCCTCCCTGCCTCCCTTCCTGTCAGATCTGGCAGTGTGGGGGGTCTCTGGAGATCGTCACATGTTCCCACGTGGGTCACGTGTTCCGCAAGGCCACGCCCTACAGCTTCCCCGGGGGAACGGGTCAGGTGATCAACAAGAACAACAGACGCCTGGCCGAGGTCTGGATGGATGACTTCAAAGACTTCTTCTACATCATATCACCAGGTAGGCCCCGCCTCCGGAGGTGATGTAGGCTACATTCGATCTGGAACGCCAAGAGATACGTACGTTGTCGTCCAGTCACGTGCTTGGCTCAGACGTCATCAACCAATAGAAAGCAAGAGGCGGTGTCACATGCTGATTTTTCTGAAACATCGCAACGCCGTACGATTCCTAGCACATGTAATTATATTGTTAAACGTGATTCAATATCCAAAGCAATGTAAACCGATACAACACGGTTGCCGCCTGTTGTATCGAACCATGGATTGTGCGAACAGAGATTGTGCGAACCATGGATGTGGTACAAACCTCTCTCTTAAACGGCCCCTATGTATAAATAGGCTGAGACGTTGTGATTACATTGTGCCTTTAGAGTAAACAGAAGATTCAAAAGGGTTTTAGAATCTACACATTTCTCACATGTGAACAGGGCCAGAGAGAAAGAGTTCCCTTATGTGCGTGTTGTAGTGGTTTTGGTTGGGTCAGTTGGCTTGAAGTGCCCCTCTGTAGAGGTTATGTTCATCTGCCTGTCAGCCTGTCAGTTTCTCTGTCTGTCTTTCTGTGTGTCTGTCTGGCTAAAAATGCTGTGAGATGCACTTAAGACACAGGAGAATACCAGCTAGGTTATTTTTGTTTTTTACACTACAACCATACCATCACCTTTGTGACAGAAATGCCCCCTCAAAGGCTTCTGATTACCCTATTTAATAAGATTGGGTTAATAAATGTCATGCTTCAAGCAGAACAAAGTCAACACTCTTTTCCACCTACACCACATACAATAGCCAAACAACGCTACACAACAATTTGTTTGTGTCCTTGTTTTATGGAAAATTTGAGGACAGTCTTGCAAAACAAGCAGGAATATAAACTGTAAGGGATTATATAACATGTGTCCAGTATACCATACAATACAGTTGACTTTTTCCTGGTTCATCGAACAGTTCACAAATAGATTAATTATGAGCCGCGTTGTAATATATGTTATTTTCTTATTTCTAAAGGAGCTGTAAGCGATGACATCGTTTTCTTCTTTCTTTTCTTCAGCCGTTTTCTTTGTATTCTGCCATGTTTTGTTGTGTAAGCCGTTCATGGGAGCGCAGCAATCGGTAGCTTCGCCTGTCCCGCCATTGCCAGTCCACACTGAAATTCTGCTGCCTGAGGACCACCTCTTTGTGCTGTTCTGTACTGGGAGACCCATTTTACCGACCAAACACTCTATATCAGTGATGGCTGTCAGAATACAGAGCTATTTAACACTTACTTTAACAAATAAATATCGCTAGCAGACCATTTAATTTGTGGTTGGAATTTCTGTCTAATTGCCTCTGCTTAGGCCTCCAATTGTATATATATATATATATATATATATATATATATATATATATATATATATATATTTATACTACATATTATCCATTACAATGTATTGTACTCTAATACACACATAATATGAGAATACATTAAAATATATATATACAAACTGTATATTTGCTGTTTACAACAACATTCTGCCTTCATGCATCAGAGTTTATTTTGCCTGTGTTTAATAAATATGTTGTTTGGGTCAAGTATTAAGGTAGAATTTGTCCAGATGTCTCAACTGAAATCTATAAAAACAAATAGTCTCTCATGCAAATGTGATGCCTAGAGCTTTACATGCTTTCTGGCATTTGCAGTTTGACTCACTTTACAAAGTAAATACTGGGGTATTATTTAGTATGTGCCACCAATCCAATGTGGATATGAAAGATTCTCCTTCATTGCAGAGTAACTGAACTATAGTTTCCCACCCCCTGCTAGCATATGAGCCAGTAATAGATTGATGCCAATGAAAACTCTCCTTTCCCCTTTTCAAGTCCCTTAAGCCTTTTTGCTTTATTGAACTACTTTAAAGATCCATTTTCTAACAGCCGCCACCCTGTTGTTCACCAAGACGCTCACACTCTCCAATCCAGAGAACGCCATTTAACACAGACGTATATAGCCTCCATATTTATGTCATGCATTTAATTATTCAACATTCTCATCAACGCGTCAAACAGTCAAACCACAAGTGGAGAGTGCGGATTGTTCTGGAAAGACCATTTTCCTGGAGAATGCTTTTACTACCAGCGCTTAAAACGAGCTTCAGTGGAAGCGTACACGTGGGCGAGCGGGAACCTACCACGTCCGCGTGGCGGATATTAAGAAACCCGCTGAGGCTCCAGCATGCAGCCGCTGACCCCAGTAACTGAATTACCATTCAGCAGACCCTGCGATGTCTGCCTAAATGGTTTAAAGAGGCCAGGCTGCCCTACCAGAGAGGGATCATCTGTTATCGACCCCATCTCGCGGTATTACAATGACCTACACCTCCTTGTCCTCCTCCAGCTCCTCTTCCTCCTCCTCCTCCTCTTCCTACCTACTTCTCCTCCTCTTACACCCCCCCTATTTTCCTCATCCCCCTCCTCTATCTACTTTCTCTGCCTCCTTCTAGCTACTCCTCCTCCTACCTTCTCCTCCACCTTCTGCTCTTCCTCCTCCATTCCAGATGCCAGCCCCCCATCTACCTCCACTCCTTCTCCTCCTCTTCCTCTTCCTACCTTCTCTTCCTACCTCCTCCTCCACCATGTCTTTCTCCTCCCCCACCTCCTCCTACGCCCTCCTCTTCCTCCTATATCTACCTTTTCCTCCTCCTCCTTCTTTCTTCTCCTCCAACTCCTCCTCCTCATTTTCCTCCTCCATTCAAGATTATGTATTATAATACTTTTTCTTTTGGTTTAAGTGCTGCACCCGTCTTCCTGTTTCCACCATTATATTTATTTATTATTTTTATTATGTATCATTTGGTCTTGGTTACCGTGGTAACGGGAGTCAGGGCCACGCTGTGTCTCTTGTCTCCATGGGGCCGCTGGTGCGGAGACAGAGAGCAGCGCTGCCTGACGGGGATGATGGATGAGTCTCTGTGTAGCATCCCCCTCTCCTCCAGGATATTAGGGTAGGGATGATTTTACCCCCCCACCCCCCACCCCCCCCCCTCCACCCTGTGGTGGACCAGCGGTAAGGGCAGGGAGCGTTCTGGATGATCGGGAGCGTTGGGGGACTGGGAGCGTCGAGACCGGGAGCGTTACGGGGGGGCAGGAGCAGTGGGGGGCAGGAGTGTTCGGGTGGATTCAGAGTGTTCCGGGGGACAGGGAACGTTGGGGGGGCCGGGAGCGTTCAGGGGAACCTGGAGCGTTCAGGGGAACCTGGAGCGTTCAGGGGACCGGGGGCGTTGGGGGGTCCGGGAGCGTTGGGGGAACCAGCAGCGTTCAGGGGACCGGGAGCGTTCCGGGGAACCGAGAGCATTCCGGGGGACTGGGAGCATTTGGGGGACCGGGAGAGCGTTTGGGGGACTCCGAGTGTTCAGAGGACCGGGAGCGTTCCGGGGGACCGGAATCGTTCAGGGGCCGCCGTGCGTTGAGCGGTCAGAATAGCGGGTCTCATCTCAGTCCCCCGTCCCTCCCCTTCTGCGCTGGTGATTCTGCAATCAAAGAGGCTATTCATCATCAGAGGGCGTGCGATGCCCAGACCCTAGAGAGAGAGGAGAGAGAGGGAGGGTGGAGAAAGAGGGAGCGAGAGAGACTAAGATAGAGAAAGAGAGAGTGAGAGATTAAGTGACAGAGAGGGCGAGGGTACACAGAGAAGATGTTAAGAGGACTAGACAGAGGGGGTAAGAGAGACAATCAGAGAGAGAGAGAGAGAGAGGAGAGAGAAGGGGAGCAAGAGGGAGGCGCAGATAGATAAAGGTTAAGAGAGAGAGAGAGGGAAAGAGAGACAGTGAGAGACAGAGAGAGAAAAAGAGGGAGTGTTTCGTATACTGTGGCTCTGCAGGCTGTGTAGCCGATCCGAGTATTTTGGGAGGATGGTTAAATCCCCACTGGGCTCGTTCCCACTGTTTATCTTCTTTAACCTGCGTTTGATGGACACACATGCTATTGCCTTGCAAACGTGGTATTTCTTTAATAAAAAAACAACCTTGTATCCATTTATTATATATTTTGCGTTCATACAATTATGAGCAGACAATCTCTTGGAGGAAAGAACACTTTATTTAAGCAGAATAATTACTCAGACAGACGATGGTTGCATCAACAGTGTCCAATAGATAAGGCAACCTTGACAATCTGAGTAGCCTTCAAGATAAAGTAATTCCATTTATGTGGCGGGATGATGCACATGAGCCATCTAGTGGTGTGAATTGGTACTGCATCTCGACATTTATCTAATTGAACATATTGTACCAAATCTTTCAGCATTTAAGGGATAAGAAAGCAAACTAAAATTCTGACTTCTATCATCCCGGTTGTTTTCATAGGGCTGGGCATTCCCTAATCCTGTACCTGTTTGTCTCCAACCTTCATGCTGTTGTGTGTATGTGGTGGCATCTGTAGTTTCCCTTATATCAGGATCAGCATCAAGAATATTTTACACATCCAACGAATTTCACTTGCACACTTCAGGCACTGTCAGTCTCAACACAACAAGTGCTAATCAAATAGTGGAATGAGTAATGAATGCTTTTAAAACCTACCTCACATGTATTTTTTCATTTAGAATGGCTGCCACTCATATTATGTAATATTGCGTAGTATCTGTTCTGTATTTCATTTATGTACTTTTGTAGTCTTCTGACCTCTATGTCGTCCAATGCAGGCGTGGTGCGTGTGGACTACGGCGACGTGTCGTCCCGCAAGGCCCTGCGCCAGGCCCTGCAGTGCAAGCCCTTCTCCTGGTACCTGGAGAACATCTACCCGGACTCCCAGATCCCCCGGAGATACTACTCCCTCGGAGAGGTACGCTCTCGCCCTCTGTCTCTCAATGTCTCTCTCTCTATCTCTCGCTCTCTGTCGCGGTGTGTCTCTCTCTCCCTAAGTTTTTCTCATTGTCTATTTTTCTCTCTATATCTCTCTCTCTCCAAGTCTATCTCACTGTCTTTGTGTCTCTCTCTCTCTATCGCTCTCTCTCCCTAAGTCTCTCTCATTGTCTGTGTGTGTTTCTCTATTTCTCTCTCGCTCTGTCTCTCTCTGCCCTGTGTGTGTGTGTGTGTCTCTCCTCTCTCTCTCTCTTTCTCTCTGTCTCTATCTCTCTCTGGTGTATTCCTGTCTTGCTGAATCAGCTCTGTGTCCCTGTTCTGTACTGAGGTTCACGTTCTTAAAACGGTCTTCAGTGATGATGTCACATGAATGCAGCTATAACGTTATGTGTGCAATGGAAAAGAGGTGGAGGTGGAAAAGTTGGGGCTATTCTTATTTCATGGAAGAAAAACAATTTGTTCCTGCAGTTTTTGATTCATATTTAATATTTTAATTTAATGTTTTACTTAAATAAGACATAGAGCAATTTAGACTCAACCATTGAGACAAAGATAAATGGAGATAAATAGAGCTAAAATGAAGACCCTGACATAGAGCTAACATAGAGACTAAGATAGAGAAATAGAGACTGTAACAGAGATAGACATAGAGACTCTTATAAAGAGATTCTAACATAGAGAGACTTAGAGACTCTAAGATAGAGATAAATAGAGACTCTAACAGAGTGACTTAGAGACGCTAAGATAGAGAGACATAGAGACTGTAACATAGAGACATAGAGACTCTTATAAAGAGACCCTAACATAGAGACTTAGAGACTCTAAAATAGAGACATAGAGACTGTAATATAGAGACATAGAGACTCTTATAAAGAGACTCTAAGATAGAGAGACTCTAACATAGAGAGACTTAGAGACTCTAAGATAGTGTGTGTGTGTGTGTGTGTGTGTGTGTGTGTGTGTGTGTGTGTGTGTGTGTGTGTGTGTGTGTGTGTGTGTGTGTGTGTGTGTGTGTGTGTAAGTGAGTGAGTGAGAAAGAGTGTGTGTGTGTGTGTATTGGGGGGTAGTTAGGTGGGTTCCTAATTCTTCACCTTCTCCTACAGCTAAGACTCTCAGACTACTCAGCTGGGCTGTTGAATGCTGAACATTCGCTGCAGTGAAGCACCAAACCAGACTTCCTCTCTTTCTCTCTCTCTTTCTCTCTCTCTCCCTACCTCTGAATCTCCCTTTCCCCCAATCCGCATCAACAAACAAACAATTTTATCCTTTAACAGTTTGAGATTTTAGAATTCATACTAAAACTAATTATAAATTCCGCTTTTCTAACGTGTTAGAGATAATTACTTCCGAGACGTTTTTATAGGACTGCACATTTATTGCACAGCTCAGTGGATCGCAAAGTCATTAATTTGACAGTTTCTTCCGGTGGAGAGTTGTGGGCTTAACACCATGTGGTCACATAATTGTTCTTTTTAATCTTTAAACATAGCTTGTTCTTTTGGCAGCACCTATAATTTATTATAGGTGATTTTATTTAAAACTTTTCTTTTTACTTTCAATAGATAGCATACGTTAATTATAAAATTATTATTACATGTGAAATAACTAATATTTATACTATAACTGTAAACTACTAACATTTCTACTATAAATGTTTAACTACTAACATTTCTACTTTTACTGTGATACTATTTCAAATACATGATAGGAAGTCGCTGCATTGAATTGTCACTGCCAGTAAATAAATACACAGTCCACAATAACAGATGGAAGGTCATGCAGAGGTCACACAGAGGACCAATGGTCAGCTTTGAAGTTCATTTGATCACAAACTGCCTGATGACTCGTATCATCCCGTAGATCAGAAACGTGGAGACCAACCAGTGTGTGGACAACATGGGGAGGAAGGAGAACGAGAAGGTGGGCTTCTTCAACTGCCATGGCATGGGGGGGAACCAGGTGAGAACCTAACACGCTGCTAGTTAGCCACGGTAACCTTTGTTAGGAGAACCTAACACACACTGCTAGTTAGCCATGGTAAACTTTGGTGGGAGAGCCTAACACACACTGCTAGTTAGCCAGATTCATGTTTGGTATGAAAGCCTAACACACACTGCTAGTTAGCCAGATTCATGTTTGGTATGAAAGCCTAACACACACTGCTAGTTAGCCAGGTTAATGTTTGGTATGTGTGTCTAACACACACTGCTAGTTAGCCAGGTTAATGTTTGGTATGTGTGTCTAACACACACTGCTAGTTAGCCAGGTTAATGTTTGGTATGTGTGTCTAACACACTGCTTGTTAGCCAGATTCATGTTTGGTACGATAGCCTTACACATACAGTAGTTAGCCAGGTTAACATTTGGTACAAAAGCCTTAAACACTGCTAGTTAGCCAAGATATATTTTTATGGTACGAGAGCCTTAGATACACTGCTAGTTAGCCATGTTAACGTTTGGTACGAGAGCTATACACACACACACCGCTAGTTAGCCTGGTTAACGTTTGGTACAAAAGCCTTATACACTGCTAGTTAGCCAAGATATATTGTTTGGTACGAGAAACTTGGGAATTATATAAGAAGTATATACCAACAACCAATGACCTTATGTGTGCACATATTGCGGCTTAAGCATTTATCTAATCTAAAGTATACCTCCAGTACAAGCGACTACCCACCAGACTACCCACTGCTAGTCCAGATGGTTAGTCAGGAAGCTCCACCTTTGTGCTCTCCGCAGGTGTTCTCGTACACGGCTGACAAGGAGATCCGTACGGATGACCTCTGCCTGGACGTGTCTCGTCTCAACGGCCCGGTCGTGATGCTCAAGTGCCATCACATGAAGGGCAACCAGATGTTTGAGTACGACACCGAGGTAAGCGCTGCATGGCTGGTTGTTTTTGACCACTTCTGCGACAGATGTGACTCCATACATGTGATGTGTGCGATATTTTCGGAGACAAAAACGCTGACGCACCAGAACGTATGCGGTAAATCCCACTCTGGTCACCAGATGGTGCTACATGTCAGTGATTGCGTTTTCTGTGTTTACAGTTGGAGCTGCATGTTGAACTGGGCACAATTGTTTCTCTCTCTGCGATTCAATCAGCATTTTGTTTCTCTCATGTAGTACGTTGGCAAGTGGGAATATGATTTAGAGGTAAGGTTCCTACATCCAATTTAAGATTATTCCTTCCCTTGAGATGATTCTAGGTGTGACGTAATGGGGACGTTGCGTTGTCTTCAACGTCTCCCTGTGTTGACTATTAAATGTGGTTCCTTTAGTTGTTGTAGTTAGGGCTCTTGTCAGCAAACATCAATGTCGTTTGGTCCTTGTGAGTGTGATGTAAGGCGATTTATTTATTTATTTATTGGCGTAAACCGTACATGACTCAGTCTCAGTACTCAAGTCTAGTTTGTCATTCAACCTAAAATCTAAATGGGGGAAATAACAGGAAAGTACAGAATTAATAAGTGGGATGTTTTCAGAGGCAACGTGATAAAAGAGTGCAGCTCTCTACAGGATTCAGCCGTCTTGGGAATTCCCCATTTCTCTATTTTTACCCACTCCGAGTGAACACTAAAATAGTCGTATTGACTCACAACTCACAACGCATTAAGCGCTCTACAAGGAGAAAGCCTCCTGGAACATTAACAATTCATGGAGCTCTATTCATCACCCCTGGGAGGACCTCTTCAATAAATGATTGATGATTGGGAGGTCTGTGATTAAGATGTCTGGACGCCACATAACGTCACTGGAAGAGTTGGGCCGCAGACGAGAGTATGGGCCGCAGAAAGCACAGAGCGGCTCCTTTGGAGACACAGAAAGAGTCTCCACGCATTTCACTTTTTTTTGGTTCTGTACCCGAGAGTAATTTGAATAATGCCCAACCTGAATGTCTGTCCTTGTCACACCTGTCAAACGATGAGGAGTTCTTCACACTGTCAAACGCTCCAGGTTCATTTCGGGTTGTTGAAATGTGTGTGTGTGTGTGTGTGTGTGTGTGTGTGTGTGTGTGTGTGTGTGTGTGTGTGTGTGTGTGTGTGTGTGTGTGTGTGTGTGTGTGTGTGCGCGCGCGGCTGATACCGCTAACTGCTTTGTAGTTAAGGGGCCACCATTTACATTTCACCGGGTCATGAGTTTCCGGGAGCTTTTCTTGTTTCGCATTCCTGTTGTTCTGCGAATCGTCGGCCATGACAGGCGGCCATGATGGACGGCGGTCCGTCCCCTTTCGCCCACGCAGCGACTGACAAACCCCCGCACTGCGCTGCTCATTACAATAGCCGTTCCAGGGCCGCGCAGCAGATGTATAACGGCACTCAAATGTCTTTATCGCTCTCGGCGGTAGACCCCTTACCTTTTTACTTTATCAGTACAAAAAAAGAATGTAGTTTGAGTCAGGAGAAAATGTACCAGACCAACACTGCAGTTTCTCTACCTGGAAAAACAAAACAAGCTAAGCCAAGGTCTTTTAAAAATACATTCTAGATGTTGTCAAAGTCTGTTTCTTGGGGGGGGGGGGGGGGGGGGGGGGGGGTGATTACATCCTCCCCGAAAGCGACATGGTGTCACAAGTCATATACACCCCACTTTGTCATACTTGGCTTCCCTTTCCAAACAAAAGATTCCCTCCACCCCAGCAAAAACACCCCCAAAAACCCTTGCATGGCTCACCCTCATCCCCCTCACCCTCCGCATGTCTCCCCCTGTCCTCCCTGGCTGCTGTAGAGGCACACCTTCCGTCACATCCCCACCGGGTCCTGTCTGAGCATCAGCCGCAGCCTGGGCCCCACCGTGGAGCGCTGTAATGACAGCCCCGTTCAGACATGGGCCCTCCGCAACATCACACGCCTCGAGGTGTACCGACGGCTGCACCTCAGCCCCACAGATTACGTCCCCTAGGCCCCTGTAACATCAGCAGGCCCTGGGCACAGGGGTCGGAGCAGGTCAGTACTGTAGCACCAGGTCGGTAGCTGTGGACTAGCTTCGGTAGTTTGTTGTGTTTCTAGACTGATGTTTTGCGTTGCGTACTGATCAGGCAGTAACTTAGCAATTGCCTTTATCCAACGTGGCCCTCTGTGGATTCAGATACAGGTCATCAGTGATTAAGGAAGGGTTAAGTGTGTTGCTCGAGGTTGTTTGAACCCAACACCTTTCGGCTGGGAATCGAACAACCGAACCACTACACTATCGAGCCAAGCCTAGTGGATAGTTGTCGTAGCTGTCGATTGATTATTTAGGCGTCTCCTCCCGATGTGTTGTCTGTAGGCAGAGATGCACTGGGCTTGTTCTGATGGGCTGCCTCTAGCTGTTAGTCAAAATGTTGATGCAAATAGTTTTCAAAGACATTTAGGAGCTATTACCACTGACCTTCTCAAAGTAAATGTAATAAGAGTGAGACACAGACACACACAGAGAGAGAGAGAGATGTATTTGTGCATTTCTGTGTGTGTGTGTGTGTGTGTGTGTGTGTGTGTGTGTGTTTGTCATTAGAGACACGGCCATCAGTGTGGCGCTCCTAGCGTGTGCTGCTATCTCCCAAGACCTTTAGCTAGCCTTCATGCTGAATCAGATCTCGTGTGACATTCATTTCCTTAAATAAATATTGTTTTTTGACGCTAGGATCCACACTGCTCGTCCTCCAGACAGGCATGGCGTCGGTCACCGCAGCCAAGAAACGGTGGCAGACGTGTGTTTATTTTTAGCTGATTATCCGCGCGGCCGCGGACGGCAGATTGAAGCAGGCTCGCCATTGTTCATGAATTCCTTTTGAAGTGATCCTTCATGTTGCGGCCGGCTCTCGTCCACGCGTCCACCTCGCCGTGCGGCCCTTCTGCAGCGGGGCGACCGTGGCCTCGAAGCAGCTGGGTACTGCATGCGCCCCGGTGCTATTGTCCGCGCAGCGAATTCAATCAACGCTGCTTCTCTCTCCTCCCCGCCACCCCCCCCCCCCCCACCCACCCCCGTTCTGCACGCAGCAAATCTGCCCTTTTTTCTTCTCTCCCATCCAACTTTTCAACCTGTCCGTTTGTTACATGTTTACTTGTTTATCTGCCTGTGAGTGTGCTAGCCCGGGTGGTGTACCTCCCCAGAACCCAGAGAAGCATGCTGTTTTTTTCCTACAGACAATTCCCGGGTCTCTGTATTCTCTGAAGAGCTGAAGAGTATAGCCTCACTGTAGCATGTCACCCGTTTTCTCTTCTGGGAGGGGTGGGGGTGGCGGGGGGGGGGCAAGACAGGGTAAATTGGCTGTGCAGCCGCTGAGACCGCTGGAGCGTGTTAGAGTCACCACAGAGAGGTAACCTGCTGTTAGTTGGCCTGGTTCATCTCTCCTCCTCCTCCTCTTTCTCTCTGTCTCTCTCTTCCTACTCTCTCTCTTCCTCCTTTACTCTCTCTCTTCCTTCTAGCTCTGTCTCTCTTCCTTCTTTCTCTCTCTGTCTCTCTTCCTACTGTCTCAACTCTCTCTTTCCCTCTTCCTCCTTTCTCTCTCTCTCCCTCCTCCTCCTTTCACTCTCTCTCTTTTCCTTCTTTCTCTTCTTCCTCTCCCTCCCCCTCTTCCTCCTCCTCCTCCTCCTCCTCCTCTCCTCCTCCTCCTCCTCCTCCTCCTCCTCCTCCTCCTCCTCCTCCTCCTCCTCCTCCCTCCTCCTTCTGTCTCTTCTTGAACCTTCAGCTACAGCCAGGCGCTACAAGACCCATCATACACAAGGGCTCTATTAGGAGCCCCCCTGGTTCTGAGCCCGCCACCAACCCCCCCCCCCCCTCACAAAATGGTCCCCCGGCACAAACACCCCCCCCCCACCCTCCCGAGTGGTGTGTCATGGATTTTGTTCGTTATGTTCAAGGAACGGTGGCCGTGTTAGCCTGCTGCTGCTGCTGGTAACGGAGAGGATAAATGTTCTCCACCCGGCGAAGACGGAGGTGGAAGCCGTGCTCATTTAATTAGCTGGTCTAAGCTGCACACATACACACACACACACACATGCGCACACGCACACACAGACAGACAGACAGACACACACACACACACACATATGTGCACATACACACACAAACAGAGACACTCGCACGCACACGCACACACAGACAGACACACACACATACACACCTGTGCACATACACACACACTCACACACAGACACACACGCACACATACACACACACACAGACACACACACACACACACACACACACACACACACGTGCGTGCCGCTCCTGTGACACCGCCTGGTTTGCTGGAAGGTTGAGGCGGGAGTTTTCGCGGCCTCAGAGGAGCCATGAAATAATTATAAGCCCCGCGACAAGGGCTCCACATTTCTAATATTTTCATTAAATATAAAGGGGCTCTCTTCCTGCTCCTGTTATAGCCTTCTGCTGGAGTAAGTTGGACACGGTTGTGAATGGAGGCTAGCATCACGCTAATTGCCACTGTGTGTTGATTTATACATGTGGCCTACTTCTGCACACGCAAAGCTGTGTGTTATGCTTTGGTCGCTGTTGAATCCGAAAGGGACTGTGCACAGTTAATATTGACAACATTATACACACTTGCATTTACCGTTACAGGATAGCCATATACAATGTCATCCACATTGTCATATTTCTTCCTGTTATTGTCTAAAGTATAGCAGGAATTAAAAAAAATGGTACTTAATATTATTAAACAGAGTTCAAGAAGCCAAACAATAAGGTCAGCTGTGTCAGGGGGTAGGCTTAGCGCCGGCTCTGGTTTCTGACACCTGCGATGCTGCTTTGTGTCAATGACTCTGTGTGTGCGTGGGTGTGCTTGTGCGTGGGCGGGTGCGTGACCTGGTCTTTGTGTAGCGTGGAAGAATAAACATCAGGTAATAGGGATGAATTGCTTAACTGATATTGCCTCGGTTTTGTGCACTTGAGCTCAGATTTCTGCTTGGGGTCAAAAAAGCGCACAAAACACAATCCGTTTTAAAATAAAGGATTGCGGCACAACACCAAACACTGGAAGAATGACCCTCCCAGACATTATAGTCAGGACTCTGGTCTGCAGTGAATGATTACAATTGTTAATTTCACATTTGATTAACTCCACGCGTTCCTCCATGGCTCAATGACTCACTATTCGCTTGTGTTATTTAACGACTCGGCCTTGTTTACTTAACAACTCATTTACATTTAATGAAGCATTCATTTATAATGTAAGTTGTGTTGTGTTGGTCGTATCGGTGGCCTTTCCGCATTCATATGTGCAGATGTGTTCTGATTTAAGTAGGAAACATAACTTTGTTGACTGCGTTCATAGAGTAAGCCATACATGTGTTTTCGTCTCCATGGAGGACGCTAAACCAGGCTGAATCCAATCCAATCGATCGTGTTTTGCGCACCCCGTCATCAATTCCAAACGAAATCGAAACTTTACATTTTTTCTTAAACATCTACCGTACACATATAAGCTAAACATGTACATAAAATATAAAGTAGTCTATGTACATTGATAAGAGTGGACGTAAAATATAACCTTTAAAAAAATGGTTTCAGTTCAATTCGTTTTCCTCTATTTGTGTATTTTGTTTTCATCACGTCCTTAAAGGAAAAACTTTGGGAATTTCAACGTGAACCCTTATTTTCTGATCATTTTGAGTCTGAGGGACTAATGCAGACACCAATTTTTCAAATTGGTCGAGTATTGAGCGTGAACGCTGCAGCCGTAATCCGTGAAAACGGGCTGCATGTAATCCTTTGGGACAATGTAATCCAGTTACATTGCATCCCTTTTTCGTGGATTAACGGCTGAAACTCGCTCAATACTGGACCAATCTAAAAAAGTAAATAGAAAATGATCAGAATAGGGTCCAGGTTGAAAAATCCTGAAGTTTTCCTTTAGGCAGTATGTCACAACAGAAACACAGAGGAAGCTTTTGAGTGGTCATTGATGACCTAGACCTTTGGCACAGAGTTGTTGTTTACGCGATCTCTAATAATCCGTTCCTCGTTCTTCTGTTGGCCAATCATCGAACTGCTCTGCGCTATCGGCGCCGCCATCTTCATCTCTGGTTTGCGGAGGAGCCCAGAAAACCCTGATGTCCTCCAAACGCCACTGCATATCTCTGACATCAGGAGGGAGCTCCTGACCGCCAGCCGGGGGGGGGGGGGGGGGGGGGGGGGGACAACAAAACGCACAGGGACAAATACTATAGCATCTGAATGCTGCTGTATGTCGCTGTTCTATAGCGAGTAGTGGGAAGCGTGGGATGTCCTCGACAGCCATGTATTCAGTGGTCGGTAGTTCATCAGAGATGACCTTAACACAGAGACATCCATCTTGTTTCTTTTGGAATGTCAAGAAGTCTTTTGGGGATTTAAAATATTTATGAAAAAGGTAAAAAGAAAGATTTAGAAGTAGTCAAATAAGAGCAACACAAACACAAACACACACACACACCCCACACATGTCGGTGTGTGTTTGTGTTTGTGTTTAATATCTCTATGGGCTAGAGAAAAAGCTGAGAGCAGGTTTGCGTATGTGTGTGGTGTGTGTGTGTGTGTGTGTGTGTGTGTGTGTGTGTGTGTGTGTGTGTGTGTGTGTGTGTGTGTGTGTGTGTGTGTGTGTGTGTGTGTGTGTGTATGCATGCGTCCTTGCGCTTGTGTGTGCGGTTGTGAATGTACCTATGTGTGTTTTTCCACACATACATGCTGTGTGTTTGTATGTATTTGTGTGTGAGTACATGACCTCCATCTCTCTCTGTGTTCCCAGCGGCTGACGCTGCTCCACGTGAACAGTAACCAGTGTCTGGACATGCCCACGGAGGAGGACAAGATGGTGCCCACCCTGAGGGACTGCAGCTCCAGCCGCTCACAGCAGTGGCTGCTCCGCAACATGACCCTGAGCGTCTGAGGAACCCCCCCCCCCCCCCCCATCTCGATCTCACTTTCGCTCTCCCTGTAGCTCTCTCTCTCTCTCTCTGGGTCTCTGTACACTCTCTCTCTCTCTCTCTCTCTCTCTCTCTCTCTCTCTCTCTCTCTCTCTCTCTCTCTCTCTCTCTCTCTCTCTCTCTCTCTCTCTCTCTCTCTCTCTCTCTCTCTCTCTCTCTCTCTCTCTCTCTCTCTCTCTCTCTCTCTCTGTGCTCTCTCTGTCTCTCTCTCTCTCTCTCTCTCTCTCTCTGTGTTACTTTCTCTCTCTCTTTCTGTATTTTACTTTCTCTCTCTCCAGCTCTTTTCATGTTATTGTGTGTGTGTGTGTGTGTCAGACACACACACACACACACACCACACACACACACTGTCTCTCTCTCTCTCTCTCTCTCGCTCTCTCGCTCTCTCGCTCTCTCATTAGAAGCTGTATGTGTGTGGTGAAGGTGAACCTATTCAGATTATCAGAGAGCATAGTGTTTGGTGAGTAGAGTCCTGTGTGTAAAGAAACACTGACACAGATGTGCACATCTGCTGCTAAACGCGTCTGAACCGCCGCACATTCTGAGACACGTTGAACATTTCATTTAAAATAACGAAACTCTGTTTATCTCAGATTAGTATAACGAGTCTGGGTCTGTAATGCGCAGCGTGATCTGTACAGTTCCATTTAGTGCTATGACGGAGAAGAATTTGGGAGTTTTATGAAATATTGCTGCTCCTCCTTCTTCCAACATCTATTCGATAGAAGACATTGACTAAGAAGGAAGTTGTGTTAAAGTGTAGAGAGAAAAAACGTATGGGAAACCATCTCTGTCATCCATTGAACATGTAATGCAGATGAAAAAAAATGAAAAAAACGACAGCATGGGCAATCACCTGACATGTCACATGGTCACCCGGGGAGGCACAGATGTGAACCAGCGACGTTCCACACCGTTCACTCTGAACCAGTCTCCCTTCTGATCGTACGATAGCATACACATGCCTTAAAATACCAGATGAACTTGGGTAGCAGAGCGTCCAATAGGAAGGTAGCGAGCACTCTGACGTGGTCAGGGAGTCTTTATAACTGAATGTAAAACAGGGGCGACATGAACACGATTCTCACTGCACTGTGGCGCTTTCTCATGAGGTCTCCTCGCGGGCCGTGTTCCCTTCATCCTCTGTCTCTTTAATGTCTTTTCTAATATTTCAATCTGTTGCCTGATTCTTGACTGTGTTACGGTCAAAATGATTTGTGATGATGATGATGATGATGATGATGACCTAGAGGCCAACTGAGTAGTTGCGTGTTACTTTAGCATGTTGCTTCAACTGAAGTGTTACGTTATAAGAAGGGAGAATGTGAATTATGTTTTCATATCAGCAAACTTCTATTTGAGTAAATGTTACAATAGTTAAGACAACCAGTGATCATCATTGACATCTTCAAGCCTTGCATTGCTCATATCTAACTATACCATGTTCAGCAACGTCAACACCAGTAAATGCCCAAAAAACTGCTTCTGTGTTCAAGATGTTGCCCTGGGTCGGGCAGCAAACGGTATTGTAAATACAACTTTTACATGTCTTTATCAACATTGTTGTACATACAGAAACAGTTATTTTTCTAAGCTGCTGTAAAACTTGAACATTCATTTTTGGATGAACAAAAGAAATCTGGTAGACGACAGGGGACAGATTGTTTGTTGTTTTAAGTCGGAAATATTCTTCTTCTTCTTCTTCTTGGGTTTATCTGTTTACAAAGTGTAAAACCATCTTGTGTTCTATGTAACAAGTGCTCAGACTACCTAGAAGATCATAGGCACCAGCCCAGGAGCCAGCCAATCAAATGCCATCAATGCTGCTTGGATTCTAAATCCTGGCCAACCCTGGTCTGGTCGGCTTTCAGGCTGAAATCCAATCATATCTTGTGTATTGCGTGCACATATTTATTGTTTTCATTATCTTTAAGTGCATGGTACTACAATAGGAATGTAGTAGTTTGTGTTGCGATGTTCTGGTCTTAAAATGTTGTTACTTGTTTGTACCTTTTTTGTACAAAAAAATGAAGAAAATAAATGCTCTGAACCGAATCCAGTATTTATTCATCATTCAAAACATATTGTGCGTGTGTGTGTGTAAACAAACATTAATAATGTGAAGGCTGTTAACTTGCTCTTTCAACTACAGTAGAAAACTGTAGCTCCTTCTCCACAAACTTCTCCTAATCGGCCACACAAATTGAATTACCTCACCCTCTTTGCACTTCTGTTACACCTTAACAGAAAAAGGTGGAGTAGAGAACATTAAATATATATATATATATATATATGTATATATATGTGTATATATATATATGTATATATATATGTATATATATATATGTATATATATATATGTATATATATATATATATATGTATATATATATATATATGTATATATATGTATATATATGTATATATATATATATATATAATGTAAAGCTCTTCTGGGTCGCCACACAGCAAACCACTTAAATGGTTCTCCTGGGGCTGAGCAGCACAACACATCAGTAGATCACCACCGCCCATCCGGGCCTCGCAAGGACTCCAATCAGCAAGGCTCACACCTGTAGAGGGAGAGAGCGAGAGAGAGGGAGAGAGGTGGGGGAGGTGGAATGAGCCCGTGGGGATTAGATAGCCCTGGCTCCGGTAGGACCAGGGGGAGTCCATTAGGAGGTGAGATGATTTAAAATAATGGCCTTAATGGAAGGCCTTATCTGACATGGCTTACTGTAGCTCCGCGAGCTGGAACACCATCACGCCGTCTCACCATGGAGACGGCCCGCCTGTTAACCCCTTGGGTTCCTCCCTGCGCTGAGCGGCTCCACAGCCCGGGCCCGTGGACGCCTTTCACGCTGACGGAACATTGTGTCTGGTGTTGTAGAGCTGATCCAGGCAATGTGAAACCACTTTGTTTTAACATTTACCGTTTTCGGGGTGATAGAATGAAAGAAACAGCAAATAGCGTGCTGCCAATAGATGGAGAAACCACTGCTGCAGTAGGATCATGTTTAGAACAAAATCCACACTACACATAGGAAGAATATCTAGGTTTCGTAGCGTTGGTGCATTAACAGCTACTCCATCTCTCGCCTGTATCCTTGCTAGCTTGCCACCACTTTGGTTCCTACACCTCCAAACACGATTATCAGCTGCTTGCTTTTCTGTTGTTATCCTTTTTCTATGCTTGATCGTGTGCGACTTTGCCTCCCCTTCTCCCTGTTCAATAAATGGGATTTCATCTGCTCCATCTAGTCCAAGGATGCAATAAGGAGAGGGAGTGGTGGTGGTGGGGAGATAGAGAAGGGATAATCAGTCCTCCGAATGGACCCTTTCTTCTGACTCGGAGACCAAACGAGAAATCCTGCCCTTAATTGCTGAGGGGCTGGAGGTTCCACAGTGGCCACGCTGGAACGCAGCTTTAATTAGACCAACGGTTTGAGGCGAGCTGTCTCTGAGGAGGTCCGTCTTCTGCCAGACACGGGACCCTGCGTGTATGCACACGCTGGGAGCCACACACACACACACACACACACACACACACACACACTAACATTCACACATTTTCTCTTGTACGCAGGCATTCACACACGTACCTCACAGACACACTTTCCCTCTCTCACACACACACACACACGTGAACTTTCTTCAAACTGTACATTTGTGGAGCCTGCCCAGGCGCTGTCGCAGGCTTAAGTGACGTATGTTTGCAATCTCTTGAGTAATTTCTTATTGACTTGTAGAAAGAGAGTGGCTGTAAAAAGCCTCTTCTATGCCATAATCCCCTTTTAGCAACCAAAGCAATGATTAGGTGGCTCCCCGCTGCTTTCAGCGGTAATTGTGTAGTAATCAATCATCAATCACTGAGGAGCTGCTCCGCTGAACACCCCCCCACCCCACCTACCCCCCCCCCCCCTCCTCTCTACCCTCCACCCCCTCCTCCTCTGTCTCGATCCTCCACCTCCTCCTCTCGGTCCCCCTCCCTCAACTCTTTCCTTGCTATTTTGGGTCATGGCAGCCAATTCGCTGCTCGTTTAAAACCGGCACAGAACTACAGATTATCATCGGTACATCGCACACGCCTCCTTCCCCCCTCGTGAACACAAAGCCTTCCTCCAACGCTTTCTCCTCCGGTCTGTAGGAAGCGCTTTCCAACTTAAGAAGTTTGTCCCAATCGGTAAGGAAACGCCGTTAATCGGGAATCAGGTGTCGTTACAGTTTACAGCGCGCTAAGCGGGCGTTTATCGCCATGCTACGGTACATGAGGGGAGCCTACCCACCACAGACTATGTTTGTAGTCTTTACGGTACGATGCTTTCCCGCCCCACCCGGTCACAAAGACATCCGAGAGATGTCCTGTTAGGATCCTGGGGAAGGGCACCTCCCCTTTGAGGACACATCCTTTGACCCAGTTGTGTTCTGCACCATGGCACCGCCCCCCCTTGGCTAAGAGATGTTCTCCTGTCCATGGGACATATGGAACACATGGTCCCCAGTATATGTGGATCACGGGAGGACAGCCCCCCAACTTCACTCCGTCCATCGGTCTCTCTGAATGTTCCAGAGAAGGCGAAGAGGCCCCCACCTCGATAGATGCTGGGGAGGACCACGCTGCCCGTGGCTCTGGTTCCCCCATCTCTGCCCGGAGCTCTGTTGGTTTAGAACTCAGGGGTTGATAGTGTGTGCCAGCCGGGCAACAAGATAACACCGAATTTTGAATGAGGATGTAGATCATTTGTTGTTATGCTGGTGTGTGTGTGTGTGTGTGTGTGTGTGTGTGTGTGTGTGTGTGTGTGTGTGTGTGTTGGTGGTATCTGGGGCCCATTCGTCGGGGGCCCTAACATCAAAGCAGAGGCGGCGACCATGCCCTGTCGCTGATTATAAAGATTACAGACAAAGATGGAAAAATAAGAGATGGGATGGAGGCATCGTCCGGGCCTCTCAGGAAGTGACCTCAAGTGTCATTCAAGCTAATACGGAGCGCAGGACAAATGCACGTCTTCTCCTGCTTCGCCCGTCTGATCAGATTAATAAATCAATCTCAGTGTGCTCTCATCGTCGTCTGGCCAGACATATTTTGCTATATGGCTTCAAAAGCGTATTAGTCTGTGTCTAGAGTACCCATCGCGTGTCTGCACTCCAGATTGGTCCAATGATGGAGATGGGGAGATTATGTTGTATAGGATGGGGAAAATCGATTGCTTAAGAGTTAAACAGAAATATCATGTAACTGTCGCTTTGCCGGGCCCTCTGGTCAAGTGGGGCCTTTCTCTTCTGTGGCGGGTGCTTCTTCGGGAAGAACAACATGTTCTTCATCTCAAGAACCCTCTCAAGGAGAAGAAACATCAGAACGATTCTGCATTTTGGCCGGTACACTGCCAAATGTTACAAACGGCTTCTGCCTCTCTTGTGTGTGCCGAGAAACCGCCCGAGCAGTTCATCATTTCCAGTACGGCTGCAAGTTCATGTGACAAGAACCATATGATGAGTCAAATCAAAAGATGTAATTGTGCATGGGTGTGACTGGGCCGACACGCTATTTAAATAATGGTTTGAATACGGTTTGTATCGACCGCTCTATCTGTGATCTTGCTAGGGGGGCCATGCCATTAATAGCAGTCTTTTCTATTTTACGCTATAGTGCTGTTGACTGACTGTTTGATTGCCTTCTCTGGTTGACTCTGCTGAGTGAATCACTGGATTGAAAACTACATAAAAAAGTGAATTGGAAGCCATGTAAGGTTAGAAGTATATTATATATATATATATATATATATATATATATATATATATATATATATATATATATATATAAGTATTCAAAGAAATAAAGAAACATTTTGAATGATTAACAGTATGTTAAGTGGCAATAATTATTGATCTTATCCGTCATATATATTGCAGAATGGCTCAACATGCAAGGCAAATCAGTTGACACTATGGCAAGCACCACGATGATACACGATCCCTCTTATCAGGAGTCGTACTGAGGTGCTTGTTCGATATGGAACCAACAAATGTGCCTGGATGAGCACAGGGGAGACGATAGCGAATACAGCCAAACGTGAAAATAAGGAGATCTCTGTCTCGCTGCTGGTGTGGGCCAATTTAAACTAATAGCCTTTTTTGTACTCTGCAAATATTCTAGCTTGCTAGCTCCCTTCTTGGTCCTAATGAGAAGGACACAGCTGATGACCTGTTTCCTCCCTGCTACTCTCATTATCAGCAGAGGCTCCACTCCTGCCACACTGCTGGTTAGTGCTGCTGGTTAGCGCTGCTACCGCTACCGCTACCAGCTACTGCTAGATACCATTGCTAGCTAACACTGCTAGCTGCTGCTGGTGGTGGGAGTTGTTGGTGCTGATGGTGATGGTGGTGGAGGTGGTGGAGATAGTGATGGGGTGGTAGAGGTGGTGTTAATGGTGGTGGAGGTGATGGTAGCGGTGGTGGAGGTAGTGGTGTGATGGTGGTGGTGGTGGTGGTGGAGGAGGTATTGGTGGCTGAGGCGGAGGCAATGGTTGTATTAGTGGTGGAGGTAGTGATGTGATGGAGGAGGAGGCGGTGCTGGAGGTATTGGTGGTGGAGGCTGCGGTTTGATGGTTATGGTTTCGGTGGTGGAGTGAGTAATGGGATGGAGGTGGTGGTGGTATTGGTGGTGGAGGAGGTGGGGGTGATGGTATTGGTGGTGGAGGAAGTGGTATGATGGAGGAGGAGGTGTGTTTCTAACTTGGAAATGATGAAGACCCCCATGACTGATGAGAAGAACCTTCTCTCGTCCTCTGAGAGAGAGATAACTGTAGAATACAGAGAGAGAGAGAGAGAGAGAGAGAGAGAGAGAGAGAGAGAGAGAGAGAGAGAGAGAGAGAGAGAGAAAGAGAAAGAGAAAGAGAAAGAGAAAGAGAAAGAGAGAGAGAGAGAGGGAGGGAGAGAACTGTAGAATACAGAGAGTGAGAGAGAGATAACTAGAATACAGAGAAAAAGAGAGAGATAACTGTATGTAGCAAATGTCCCTGTAACACATCACCTAGGTGGCTTTTCTCACGCCACCTAGGTGACTTTCCTCGGGCTCCTCCAGACCAATTGGACACAGGGTGGTGATGTTGAATCCAGTTTATTGAAACGGTTGTATAGGATGAAGCATGCCGATGGTGCTGTCATGCCAGAGAGCTCTCCCCGAGTGTGTGGTGGTGGCTGGTTTAACCTGTGCACACTGATTGCTCAATGTGCAACAGGTGTGCAGCCCCACCCAGCCCCAGAGTCCAATCAGTCTGACTCAGGCCAGGTGAGGCTGCTTAAACCAGCCACCATCCACACACACTCCCACACTGTATAATACAGAGAGAGAGAGAGATGACTGTAGAATACAGAGAGAAAGAGTGAGTGTGTGAGAGATAACTGTAGAATACATAGAGAGAGAGAGAGAGAGAGATAAGCTGTCACAAGCTCCGCCACACTGCTCAGCTGTCATGAAACCATTCAGCCAGTTATAGGCATGTTAGCCAGTTGCCCTGGAAGATACTTTTTGAGTTAATTGATAAATATGGCGTCCAGAGCCGAGGTGAAATATCGTTTGTTAGAGATAAAGGCAGAGAGCTGTAATGAGAACGATAGGACATCGTCTTGGAACATCGCATTTCAAGGTTCTTTCAAAGGGGTATTGATCTGTGAGATATCAGACGGAAAAGAAAATCCGACGCTGTATGAAAGAACAAAAGTTTGCATTTGGGAAGTTTGACCCGTGGTGCAGATCGCGGAGGCAGACGTTCATTAGACAAGAAGACAAGAGATGCCCTGCTGTCTGCCTTGTCTTGAAACTGTTATGTTTTCATAAACATCTGCTTAAGTCATCACAGTGGGCTGTCGTGATGACCTGATGCAATTTATTTCAAATCCAACCATTTAAACAAAGAAAAAATAACAACCTCTGAAGATGCGTTTTCCTTAATTAATGAAATAAGAAAAAAATCCCAGTTCAGTAATTAGTCACCATAGCGGTGGAGTTCTGAAAAGTCCCTGCGGTGGAACAAAACAAATGATCTGAGAAGAGTATCATATTGAAAGGTTTTAGAAGGTTTGTTATGGTTTTTGTGTCTCAGGTTGAAAACAGTAATGGAGATGCTCTAAAGGCAATGGCACAATCGTTAACGACTTATTTATTGATTACGGGGACGGCTGTGTATTGTGCAGAGAGAGAGAGAGAGAGAGAGATAGTGAGACAGAGCAAGAGAGTGAAGAAAAGAGTGAGTGGGTGAATGAGATTGAGAGGGGGATAAATAGATATAGAGACAGAGAGATAAAGCGAGAGAGGGAGAGAGAGAGATGGAGAGACAGAGATAGGGAGACAGAGATAGGGAGAGAGAGATAGAGAGAGAGCAATGAGGGAGTGAGAGAGAGACAGATATTGAGAACGATACAGAGACAGACAGAGCGAGAGGAAGAGAGAGAGCGAGAGAGTGAGAGAGTGAGAGAGAAACAGACATAGTGAGAGAGCGAGAGAGAGCGAGGGAGAGACCAAGGACAAAGGAGGGAGGGAAGACTCAAAGAATGAAAGAGAGGTGGAAGAGAGATTGTTCATCCAGAATGATGTTTGCTAGAGAGAGTGTGTGTATGTGTGTGCATGTGTGTGTGTGTGTGTGGGTGTATTCCTTCATGGCAGGGAGCTTGGGTATCTGATGAGTGAATCGTGCGCGCTTGTTGTGCACAGACCCCCCCCCCCCCCCCCCAGCACACACACACACACACACACACACACACACACACACACACACACACACACACATACACACACCACCCCCCAGCTCTTATTCCAGGTCTGTGCTGAGACACAGACAGCAGCTTCTCTGGGATACAGAACCTGTTACTCTGCCTCAGACCAACAGGATACCTCCCCCCGCTGTGAGTGAGTATGTGTGTGGGGGAGACAGTGATGGGGAGGGACGGAGGGAGGGAGGGAGGAGAGAGGGAGGGACGGAGGGAGGGAGAGAGGGAGGGAGGGAGGGAGAGAGAGAGGGAGGGAGGGAGGGAGGGAGGGAGGGAGGGAGGGAGGGAGGGAGGGAGGGAGGGAGGGAGGGAGGGAGGGGGAGGGAGGGAGGGGGAGCAGCGCAGGTGCAGCCCACCTTGAGGTGGTTGTCTGGGAGCCTATCTTGTTGTTCTGGAGCTTGACCCAGACGCTGACATGAGCAGAACATGTGGTTGTTGTTCCCCACACACATCAAGGGGTTTCTCCCTTTTACCTAACATTTTATAAATAAATGCTTTCAAAGATTGGGGATATATATTACAACACATGGTATAGTGTACATTTTCTTTACAATAATTATACTCTGGCTATTTATGTTTTGCATGCCTTTTGCAACGGTGGATCGTTTCTTTTTTCCTTTTAAGTGGTTTGTTTTTAATGAATGTTGAGTGTTATATTTACATATAGCTTGTGAAGTAAGGTTATAATTATACATTTATAATGAATGTTGATTGTTATATTCACATATAGCTTGTGAAGTAAGATCATAAATACTCATTAATTATGAAGTTAAGATTGTTATATTTACATATAGCTTGTGAAGTAAGGTTATACATATTCATTAATTATGAAGTTAGATTGTTATATGTACATACAGCTTGTGAAGTAAGGTTATAATTATTAATTAATTGTAGCCTTACTTAACACGCTATATGTAAATGCTGTATTAACATAGCTGGTAATGCAGGGGTGGTGCACCATAAGGAAGAATTGACTCCAAATATGCTCTCTCGATGTACCGTGTGGAGGAAAACAAACACTAAAATATACTCCTACTCCATTAAAATGAGTTTTTCCATCAATAAATAATAATGAGGTAATGCTATTGAATCGCAGTGGACGCTTCGCTGCCATAGACTGGTCAGACTACTATTAAAAGAAAACCCTTTCAAAGTAGTAGATTGCTCTTCCCTCCCCTTCAGCATGTCCTATAGTGCCACCACTAGCAATACTGAGCGCATCATTGCGTGCGGAACGGGGAAGTGCGCAGGAGCAGTCTAGGGTAATCAGAGAGAAGGATACTAGGAGCCGGGAGAGCATCTGGCGGATCTGCACTCACTGAACATGAGAATATCTTCGACATTGTATTAGGAGGGGGGGAAAAAACTACAAATCATTTTCTTCGACGCGCGTCGCCAAAATGAAGATTGGATGCTGATTCTTTTTTATTATAATTTTTTTTGCACCCAAACCACATTTGTTTTCACCATACGCTTAAATGCATCCTATAGATATCAAGGGAAGGTTTTGGGAACCGAATTCTCCCCAACATTTTCTAAACGAGAGTCTAGAGTGCGCAAAGACCAATTTCATCGAGAAAAACAATTTAAACAATTAAATGCGCATACAAATCTGCATTTATCGGACACTTGGAATATGTTCAACTCTCCAGGAAAGACTTACTGAAAGGACAATTTGGTAATTTCTAATCTGATCTCCAAAGCTACACGGGGAATCCCATGGTCCGCAACACACCAAATAAACAGAAACCTGGACTGCGACGCGTTTGGATACCTCCTGTGCGTCGCCTTGTATGCATTTGGATTTTTCTCCTCGGGATTTGTACATTTCGTGTAGATTATTGACATGTTAATGTCTCTGGAGTGTAGCGACAGTAAGCTAGTGTGTGTGGAGAGCGGACGATGCACGACTAGTTAGGCAGAGCCAGCGCACTTTTCTTTCGCCCTATTCCAATTAGGCGGTATTGCGCACGAGTATTAGGACAACTGCCGCGACTACACCACAGCGTCTCGCACAGACTTCTCATTAAATCATTTATCATTTCTTTCGCTGCTGTCATCGTAGTATGTCTGCACTTCGAAAGAAATTTGGGGACGATTATCAGGTAGTGACCACCTCATCTAGCGGGTCTGGGTTCAACCAGGCTCCTCCAGAGAAAAAGAAGAAGAGGCAGCGCTTCGTTGACAAGAACGGGCGATGTAACGTCCAACATGGAAACCTGGGCGGTGAAACAAGTAGATACCTCTCAGACTTGTTCACAACTCTGGTCGACTTGAAATGGCGGTGGAATCTATTTATCTTCATTTTAACTTACACGGTGGCGTGGCTCTTCATGGCCTCGATGTGGTGGGTGATCGCTTACATCCGAGGAGATCTCCACCGAACCCACGATGACAAGTACACACCATGTGTGGCCAACGTGTACAACTTTCCCTCAGCCTTTTTATTCTTTATAGAGACCGAGGCCACCATAGGATACGGGTACAGATACATCACGGACAAATGTCCCGAGGGGATCATTCTCTTTCTGTTCCAGTCCATCCTGGGGTCGATCGTTGATGCCTTTTTGATCGGCTGCATGTTCATAAAAATGTCTCAGCCCAAGAAAAGGGCCGAAACCCTGATGTTCAGTGAACATGCGGTGATCTCCATGCGAGATGGAAAGCAAACTCTCATGTTCAGGGTCGGCAACCTGCGTAATAGCCATATGGTCTCCGCACAGATCCGCTGCAAATTGCTGAAAGTAAGTGGCAGAGCTGTGGCCAGGACTCCCCATCCTACACCTCTACATATGGAACATGTGTGCTGTAGCCTACATACCAGTTGTTCTATCTACGTAGGCAACCAGGAATATAGGCCTGTGTTTAATTTGCATGTCCTTTATGGTTTACTTGTCAATGAGGTGATTTGATAAAAAAAAAAAAAAACTCGTTCTTACTCTTAATTTGCTAATTAATTAAACTCTGAAAAAATGCTCTTTATGGCTTTGACCATTACATAATGTCCATATTCTGTCTGGGGGGAGATCAAAACACTGACGTAACAAAATGTCTACTCTCTGATTGGCCTGTGTCGTGAGTTGAGTTTGAGTGAGTTTATTTTTAAACGTGATTTAACATTGTGTTGTGATTAAAGTGGGCGGGAGCTACCAGTCTGTTATCAACTACTCAGTCCAAACTGAGCTTCCGGTGTGTTCCTGATTGACAACGTGAAGGCCTCCGCTCGGCCGTCCACTCACTGGCCATTGATCACTGTGATGGCTCAGGAAATGCTAATGGCTGTCACAAAGGCTCACTTTTGTTTGCTGTCTCCTCCTTTCTATCCCACCAACCCGCCAACCAACCAACCAACCGTCCACTTCCATAGTCTCGCCAGACGCCCGAGGGAGAGTTTCTTCCCCTGGATCAGCTGGAGCTGGACGTGGGCTTCAGCACCGGAGCGGACCAGCTCTTCCTCGTCTCACCGCTCACCATCTGCCACGTGATTGACACCAAAAGCCCGTTCTACGAACTCTCCCAGAGGTCCATGCAAACGGAACAGTTTGAGATTGTCGTCATACTAGAAGGGATAGTGGAGACCACAGGTGAGTGATCACAATGTTTGAGTAATGCTTCTTTTATTATGCACATTAATTACTAGGCTACTTATACAGGGAGCCTGGACATGATGTTCGAAACACTTAGCAGCTTGTTGGTTGAAATGGATCGATTATGTAAGATAGTTGACTGAATCGAACAGTGTAGTATTGTCCATATTCACATCATTCTTTGTGTGTTAAATATGGTTGTGAGAAGGGAGTGTATTTAAATACTGGTGTGAGTGAGTAGACGATAGAAGGGTGTTTCAGCTGAACTTGCAAATATGCAAATTCCTTCTGCTCATCACAGATATAAAAATATGATTGCTTCGCATCAATGTAAGCCTAGAGACGGTAAGAATCTCAAACTAGGCCTAGTTTGACACTTTTCAATGTCCCGAATTCCAAATAAATCTGTCTCTATCCCCAAAGAGTCAGCCCAATCACTACTCTTTCTATACAACTTCTATTAAATGATTTTCTTACAATCCCCTTTGACTAAAGAAAATCAAGTAATATCTTAAATCAATGTCATTCAGTTATCACAACTAAGCTACTTTTTTAATTTCTAAATCCTAACATAGCTTTTCATAGGTAGATGAATACAGACGGGTGATTTAATGTTTCACATTGAAGTGGTAATAAGTTGATGCAGAGAAACGTGTGGATTCGTTCACAATCGGCAGCTATAGGCTTACATTAAGTATAGTTTACAGATACACACCTAGGAATCAACGTGATTCTGTTGTTGAATGTGAAAAACTCCTTAGACAAATCATGACATCATTGCACATCAGTTGAATGATGATGAGATCAGAAGATGAAGGCAGACTAAGTGACCGCTGAACGAACGCTTCTCTATGCCATTTGTTGGATGCTGTTATCCAAAGAGTCTTACAGTAAGGGCATACATGTGTCGCCCCAGCGGGAATCTAACATCAAATCCCGACAGTGATGATGCCTTGCTCATGATTTATACTGCTGTTCTTTCTTTCTTTCTTTCTTTCTTTCTTTCTTTCTTTCTTTCTTTCTTTCTTTCTTTCTTTCTTTCTTTCTTTCTTTCTTTCTTTCTTTCTTTCTTTCTTTCTGTCTTTCTTTCTTTTTCTTTCTTTCTTTCTTTCTTTCTTTCTTTCTTTCTTTCTTTCTTTCTTTCTTTCTTTCTTTCTTTCTTTCTTTCTTTCTTTCTTTCTTTCTTTCTTTCTTTCTTTTCTCTTTTCTTTCTTGGAGGTGATTTGAACAATGTTAAACAAATAGTTTGTTAATCAGCTTGTCAAGTTCTCATTCAAATCAAGTTAGTTATTATATCATTTTATAGAATTAACTGGAAATATAATATAAAGTAATGTTGTCCACATGTGATCGTTACTGGATAGCACACAGACCCAATACATTTCCCTGGTGAATATTATCAAAGTATACACTTAAGCACAGATTAAAGCATCAGGGATCAGAATAAGGGATTTAGTTACTTTTATACATATGTCTAGTTCCACTGCTGATTGTCAAGATATTTCAGCAAATGCAGTCATGTTAGGTTGGTGAAGTGTCTCACGCTCAATCTATGGTTATAAATTGATGTACAGTCAACGTCTAAACCCTCAGAAGCTTTCATTTGTAGCCAATGCAACTCTGTTTCCATGGCAACCTCTCCTGGAGCATTCACCATTGCAGCACTGCACCTAAACTTAGATTTTTTTTTCTTATTCCTATAATATGGAATGAGAATCCGCCGTCAGTTGCGTTCCAGTAAACATGGAATGGCGCACATTAAAACCAAACAGCCCAGTGGCTCAAATGGCCCAGTAATAGCAAGCGTCGTGTTGAGTGAAATGTGACAAGGGGAGCCACGAGACTAGTGCTGCTTGCTCCAGAACAGTCTTTGTTCAGCAGTGACAGAATAAGTCTCTGTATACAGAATAATCTCTGTACAGCAGTGACAGAATCAGTCTCTAAAGAACATTCTCCGTAAAGCAGTGGAAGAATCACTCTTCACAGAACAGTCTCTGTACAGCAATGGCAGAATCAATCTCTAAAGAACAGTCTCTGTAAAGCAGTGACAGAATCAGTCTCTAAAGAACAGTCTCTGTAAAGCAGTGACAGAATCAGTCTCTACAGAACAGTCTCTGTACAGCAGTGGCAGAATCAGTCTCTAAAGAACAGTCTCTGTACAGCAGTGGCAGAATCAGTCTCTACAGAACAGTCTCTGTACAGCAGTGGCAGAATCAGTCTAAAGAATAGTCTCTGCAAAGCAGTGACCTAATCAGTCTGTACAGAACAGTCTCTGTACAGCAGTGGCAGAATCAGTCTCTAAAGAACAGTCTCTGTAAAGCAGTGACAGAATCAGTCTGTATACAGAATAGTCTCTGTACAGCAGTGAAAGAATAAGTCTCTGTATATTAGCGAAACATTAAGTCTACAGAACGGCCTCTGTACATCAGTGACATAATAAGGCTCTGTATACAGAACAGTCTCTGTGCAGCAGCAACAGAGTACGTCTCTGTATATTAGCGACAGAATAAGTCAGCAGAACAGCCTCTGTACAGCAGCAACAGAAACATGTAATATTTATGTGGCTCTGAGTTGTTTACTAGTGAAGAAAATCAGGCATTTTCTTGTGTGGAAAATTCTCAGTAAGGTAACAAAAGTTATGTGTCTTCCCTGTGGATTAAACACAAAATAAGTTAACTTTTTCCCTGACTTTTGATTGAAAATAGTTTCTAATTTATAGAGTTATGGCCAGAGAGACAAAATCATTATTTCTCTCGCCTGAAGCATGACCCTACACCGCACAAATACTTTTGTGCTTGATGTTGTTGAGAAAAACAAAAATAATTACAAGGTTCAAGGACTCGATGCTGACATGAAAACACAGGTAGTTTAGTTATTTTGATTACGGCACCTAACAAATTGTCCAAATGAAAAATGTGAAGGTGTTTTTAGTCTGAGCTGTTTTGAGCTGAGCCCACAGTGGTTCTACAGCCGGTGTGAACACCTTAAGCAAGAGCCTGTCGCACTTAGTCAGTATCACATGCATATGTTGTTTTGACATACTGTAGCATTGCCAACAGGGGTTTTTGGCAGTCATTTCGCAGAAGCTTTTATCCAGAGTGACCCACAGTGACTTTTTTTGTTGTTGATAGTGTTCAAATTAGTGCTGCCTGTCATCCCAGTTTTTTTTTTTTATCTCATACAAACACAACTTGTAATAAATCACAAGGTAAGATCGGGGTCGTAATTAAACCTATAAAAGCGTTTAAACAACACAAATAGGAAATAAAAAAAAGCCCCATTTGTTCATTAGCCTTTCTGGAAAATTGGAAGGAAAGAAAAAACCTGTTGTAAACCGCGGCTAGATGCCTTCATGCGTGAAACCAATCTCCTTGCTGCAATTGAATTCATTTAATAATTTGCAGTGCCACATTTTCACAATTAAATTACGCTCCACCCTGCGGTTTAGGATCACCTAGTTCTTGCATGCTGTCTTTTTTGGATAAGAGAAACAAGCTTGTCATCGTGTGCTGATGGGCTTGACTCTGTAACAGGAGGCATAAACCTACACCGTCAGCACCACCGCCATCACTCCAAAGCCTCCAACAGCATGACAAGGTGTTGGTTGTGCGTCCTCGATGGACACAAATATATGTTGATGTCTTTTTTTTTAACCCTGCAATCATGTCATCCTGCTGTGAAAAATACTAAAACATCTAGGTACATAAATTGTATCATCGGCAAACACTTTATCTCTTGCGACTATAGTGATGCGACTTTCATGCAAATGCATAGCGAGAGATCAATGTGCTTTTGGCAACATGACGTGGAATTTGCATGATGTTGCCGATCTATTTAAACGTGTTTGGAAGTCTCCCAGGATAATGCTCTTTTATTAGGATTTATGAACACACATTTATGGAGTTTGTCCTCCTTCGTGACCCCATGCTGACTACATATGGAAGATGTATGGCTCAGGGCCCACTCGACACTGTTTTGTATGTGTGGACGAATGGATGAGGAAAGCTAATTATTCTACAAAATAAGAGCGGCACAATATCTATGAGCAGCATTCCACCTCATAAGGCATCTTTTAGTGATCAGTAATATTCCAGTTTATTTCCTGGCTTGTCATTCTATTCGTGCAGTGATGCAGTAATGGATAAGAGGCCCGTTGTTTATGCTGCTTTGTATTGATTCCTGTCATGTTGTCCTCTCATGTTGAAACCTTTATCCTTTCATACGGTTGTGGGCCTGTGTTTTTATTGCTTCCTGAGATCCATATCAGCCCCATAGTTTTATTTTTAATGTTTTGGGACTCACTGCTCATGGAGTAAAACAACCTATAACAAAATGAATTATAACATAAATAATAGAACCACGTGTAACATAAATAATAGAACCACGTGAGGAAGGATAAAGACGTATAACATGAGGAGTATAACTACGTACAGTATATCATAAAGCAAACAACCACATATAACAAAAAAAGTATAACCATGTATAACACGAAGAAGTTTAACCACGTTTAACATAAAGAATATAACCAAGAAGTTTAACCACGTATAACATAAAGAATATAACCACGTATAACATAATGAATATAACCACGCATAACATCTAGAAGTCCCTGAGGGAAAGGCAGGAGGAGTGATGCGACTGCTGTTTATTCATGTGTTTATTTATTCTTATGCATTTAATGTGCTTATGTTTTTATTCATATGTATTTATTAATATGCTCATACAGCCAGTAATGGGTTATGCTGAAGGTAGATTTTTCAGTAAACAAGAAAAGAAAGAGGTGGTTTAGCAGTAAGAAACTTGAACAAACACAACAATTTACGTATATGTTCTGGAAGTTTATAAAGGAAAGATTCACGTGCAGAAAGAAAAAAAGAACACTGAACCCACTTAACGGTTGAAAGGAATAAATAAGAAAAAGACCTCAATATTAAATATATAAATACGATATTTCATCACGGCTTTTAACAAGGTATTTTGCATAAAAGAAAAATGTTTTGCCTAATGATGATGTCGGCTCATATTGAGAATACGACTCACTTAAACAAAGACGGGTGTCTCGTGTCTCGTATTAGTGTCGGTATAGTGTCTGCTAATGCCAGCCCTGGATAATTATCTGGAAAACATCTCACGCCTCCGATCGGCAGGAGACCCCACCGGCACGCTCGGATCACTGCCTCATCGTAAACAGATGAAACCGAAAGAGGAGTCGTACTCGCGGGTCTGATGGCCTGACATGAGTGGAGATGCTCATGAGTAGGGAGGCCATGGCCCAGCGGCATTAAGGTCTCGTGGGAGAGCCAGCTAGTGGTAATCCTGGAAGGCGCACAGAGGCGCAGTTATGAGCCTAGGGAGGGAAGGAGAAGTCGAGACGCCCCCCCCCCCCCCCCCCCCCCGTACCCGGGAGTCGGGACCGTAACTCTCCAGGGTTAAACACTCGGTTCCGGCCCCTGGGGGTCACTGCAGAGTGTTAATAAGGGTCCGGTGCAAGCCGAGGCCCGGCCGGGCGCTCCGTGGTGAACAGGTGAGAACAGGGGTCCCCAATCAAATATAATGCGTAGCCGGGGTCAGAGCACCGCGGTGTCTCGGCTCCCTGCTGGGACCCCCCTGTGTAGTGCTGCTGTAGCACACAATGTTGAATAGCGCTAAGGCTTAGCGCTCGCTCTCTCGCTCTCTCGCTCTCTCGCTCTCTTGCTCTCTTGCCCTCTCGCTCTCTTGCTCTCTCGCTCTCTCGTGATGTGCTGCAATGTGTTCCCTTCGACTCCCTTAGCAGGTGCAATTTCTTATGGCGATGCCTGGAATCTGGTGTTTTGTCAAGCACCATGCTGCAGATTGTATGTCGTGTGTGTTGAGCTGTGGGAGCGATTCCTTTATCTAATGAGAATAGTTAGACACAATTAGGCATTAAAATATTTTCATGGTTAACATTGAAGTGTTTTTGTAGAGAAAGTAAACTCATAATTAGAGCGTCATACTTTTGCATTTAGTTTTATTTTTTTCTTTCATTCCGCTTTGTCATAATTGGCCTATTTTTAACTCTAATTGTTTCTTAGTTATTGCATTTCTGCCTACGCTGCACCCTTTGCACTCTTAGCCATCTCTGATAGAACGGGACTCCTACACAATACATATAAAGGTCCACCTTTGTTTCCCTCCAATATGCAGCATCCACATATCCCATGCATACATTCTTAATGCCCTGTGTTCCCGCATCACATCTAGTTCGGATAGCCCCTCATTCTTTACAAGCGCATTTTGATTTATTTATATTGACGAGAACTATAAAAGTATACGACCTGTGAAGAGGTTATCGATTGTGCTCGCTCTTCTTCCATGTGACTTGGCATCAACACTTTCTCCATCCCAGACATGAGCCAACAGCGGCATTTTGACATGACTGTGAACTTTCCATCTCATAACGACTGTGTATATATTGTAATTGTGCCGTGCTTTGAAAACGTAATGGGCGATGAACAATGAAGTGGCGTTGACATGGATAATTCATGACCCCCCACGTCGCCTCCCTTCAGATGAACTGCGCCGGCTTCCCAAAGGGGAAGAAAGGTAATTGTGTCTTTAGAGATTTGTCGGGTCTCCGTTGGTGGGTAATACATCTTAGTCAGTGGAGGTGTGACCCGGCTGCCTGGCGCTCCGGAGTACGACGTCGCTACGCCAGAGATCGCCGTGGCGGCGATCTTGTCACGCAACGTGTGCGGTGAAAGGAACTATTGCGGGACTTTGTGTGCAACAGCCTTCAAAGGCCGCAGGCTTTGATATTTACTCCTGGCGTGTGGGAAGGAGAGGCATGCACACCCGCTCATGGACAGTATAGAGCGCGGCTATATTTGACAGAAGGTTGCGTCTCTTTGTCGGGGAAGACGATCCCATGTGGAATGTTTTTGATCCAGTCTCTGTGTTCTCCGGCCAGCGGCGGTATTGACCGGCCAGGTTGGGCCGGTCCCTGAAGTGCAGGTGCATCGATCCACAGCCTCAAAGCCACAAGACATTTGGTTCTGTGTTCCGGTAAGGCCGTCCTCCAGGGACTCATCCCTTTCCAAAGTCTGTCCTTCAGACATGCGTGTGCTAATGCTAGCGTGGCAGCTATCTACCGAGGATAGAAAACATTTGAGACCCGTCTCTTAACTTCAATGTATCCCTTTTTAAAATACAAAATACCCATTTTCCTGGTGTTTGGTTCCTCGCTCCACATGCTTTGATGTTCAAAGTCCGATCAGTAAGGTGTGTTGGATAAGTGAAGTCTTCTGCGATCACAAACAGGGTTTCCCTAACTGACGATGCAGACGTTTTCAGTCTGAACGTCGTCTCAGCCGTTAGTGTCTTGTTCCTCCTGAAGGCAGTTCATTGATTGGCCGTTTGAACCAAAGCGCTTTTCTTTTATAGCACGTTGAGCATTGACTCTGCCTCCGCCCATGTGCGTGTGTTCCGACCACATGCCTACATTATCCTCGGGCCAACCTCGCTATGCCTTCTGTGGAGACGTGTAATGGAAGATTTCATATGTTGGTTTGTTTTCCCCATTCAAGCGTAGTTTTCTATTCCTTGTATTATCTAGCCATCCCATCTGTCTTTTAGTGTTATCTAGCGCTCTATCCTGTCCTGTGTTTTGTTAACCTATTTTAATCATAAGCTGGTCACAAGAAAGCAGTGACCCCTCATAAAGATATCTGGTTGGCGAGAACGCAGGATGTCAATTTCCCCCACTTTTTGATGTAGGGAGAAATTTCCTTACAGAGAGGGGGTGAAACTGTACCCTCCTTCCTCTAAAGACAATAGAGGGTGAAACCGTGGTATCTTTGGTGTAAGGACAAACAGCCATCTGGGGAGGGGGTGAAACTGTGTTAAAGGACTATGTGAAACTGTGTTCGGGGCTCACTCTGCTAGAGAGGAGACTAGTGTATGCATACATTAAAATAGGTTAAATATTCTTCATCTCTCCTAGACGCAACATCTCATAAAGACATTGCCACGACAGACGTTGCCCCCCACCTCCTCGCTTCTGTTCCCTCCTTCCTCTCCCATCATCCAGCGAACCTCGATATCTTCTGTTTCACTGCTGTTTACTGCCAACCACCACCACCACCACCACCACTCACATATCCTCACCACCACCACCACTACCACCACCACCACTCACATATCCTCACCACCACTACCACCACCACCGCTCACATATCCTCACTACCACCACCACCACCACCACTCACATATCCTCACCACCACCACCACCACCACCGCTCACATATCCTCACTACCACCACCACCACCACCACTCACATATCCTCACCACCACTACCACCACCACCACTCACATATCCTCACCACCACTACCACCACCACCGCTCACATATCCTCACTACCACCACCACCACCACCACTCACATATCCTCACCACCACCACCACCACTACCACCACCACCGCTCACATATTCCCACCACCACCACCACCACTCACATATCCCCACCACCACCACCACCACTTTCATATCCCCACCACCACTCACATATCCCCACCACCACCACCACTCACATATCCCCACCACCACTCACATATCCCCACCACCACCACCACCACCACCACTAACATATCCCCACCACAACCACCACCGCTCACATATCCTCACTACCACCACCACCACTAACATATCCCCACCACCAACACCACCACCACCACACCACCATATCCCCACCACCACCCCTAACATAATATCACCATCACCCCTAACATAACATCACCACCACCACCACTACTACTAACATATCCCAACCACCACCACCATCACTAACATATCCCCACCACCACCACCACCACTAACATATCCCCACCACCAACACCATCACCACTAACATATCCCCACCACCAACACCACCACCACCACACCTTACATATCCTCACCACCAGCACCGCCCCTAACATATCCTCACCATCACCACTAACCGATCCTCACCACCACTACCACTGCCACTAACATATCCCTACCACCACCACCACAGCGCTCCACTCCTCCTCCCTTCTCCCTCCACTAATAGCCTCCTGTTCTGTGCTCTGTTTTGCTCCAGGCACCCTCCAATCACCTTGTGTTGTAGGGTGTGGTGGGGGTGGGGTGTGTGAGGTGCGTGGGGGGAATGAACACGCATGCAGTGAGTGACTGAACGCATCCTTCACAGATTGATTGAACAGTGAAACAGTATTGAGAGTGGGGCGGGTTGGAGGGAGAGAGGGGTGGAGGTGGTGGGGGGGGGTGATTCCATGCCTGTAAATTGAACGGGTGGTGGGAGAGAGAGGGGGAAGAAAAAAATCAAACGGGTCACTAAAAGCTGCTGGATTTTTCTCTGCTGTACCACTTCATGACGGTCACCATAGAAACACGTGGCAACTTGTGTCCACAATGGATGTATTGGTTCCAAAATGAGATTTGTCTGGTTTTTTTCATCCTTTTTGCGGACACTATTTTATTCATTTAGATCTTTTTCATTTATTGAAAAACAAGGTGGCCACTGGTTTGTGAAGGAGCCTCCTCATAGCGGCTGGGTGATTTAGGAGCTCTCTGTTCAACGCGATGGGCCTCATTGCCCGAGGTTTTTATCTCCTATTCTGCAGTTTCAACCTCTTCCACTCAAATGGTGTTGTTTAGCGCAGCCGTTTAATATTTCATATCACACGTCCGAAAAACCAGCAGACAAATGGGAATCCTCTCTCTTTGTGCTCGGCGGGAGGGGGAAGAAAAGAAAGAAAGAAAGAAATAAGGACTGCAGTCTAGCGTTTCATTGTCGCCTCTTCAGCGACGCTGTGGAGGCGTTTGTGGTTGAATTGAATGGATTCAATGGCCCCCCCCCCCCCTCCTGGGTGTTCCCGGGCTCCTCGAGGAGTCTTGGCCGCTGAGAGGCGCCGGGGAATGGGAAGAGTGTTGAGGTGGAGGTGTGGTGTGGTGTTTTGGCGGAGGTGTTTGGGTGGAGGTGGAGGTGGAGGGGGCGGGGGGTGCTGGCTGCTGGCACAACACTGGTTGATTCACAAGCTGAGCTGTTTGGGCCCCAACCCTGACCCTGGTAGGTTAGTGTAGAGTGAGCCTTCCTGCAACAATGTTTGTGTCTGTATTCATGTATATGCTGGTCCTGTGTAGCTCATTGGTAGAGTATTAGAATCCCAACTGCCAGGGGATGTGAAGGTTTGATTCTCACCGCAGGGATACCCATGCTAAGACTCTCTGAACTCGCGGTTCTGTAAACCCTGGATGTTAAATGGCTTCAGCAAATGGCATGAATTATAATAAATATATGTGCATGAACGTCTTCATGGTATTCAAAGGAAAAGCAAGCAAGAAAGAGAGAAGGAAAAAGGTGTGTGAGTGTGTTACACCAGCTGGTGGGCAGGGGGTGACACCCACCATTTTAAAACAGGCTAACACAGTTGGACACTATCACGGGAGTCACAGTGACTCTTAACAGCCCTTCGTTTCCACAAACAAAACCGTTTTAGAATCATTCGCTGTCTGGCCCTCTCCTGTCTGTCAGATGGCTGGGCTTTAACAAAGATTGTGTGTGTGTGTGTGTGTGTGTGTGTGTGTGTGTGTGTGTGTGTGTGTGTGTGTGTGTGTGTGTGTGTGTGTGTGTGTGTGTGTGTGTGTGTGTGTGTGTGTGTGTGTGTGTGTGTGTTTAAGCAATTTACACAAGAGGGTGTGCTTCACCATCCTTATTGGCACGACTTCATTGCAGTTAAGCGCTGAGTTCTGCAAGCTAGCATCACGGAATTGCAACACCCCTCGAATTGCCAACAAAATAAAACATATAATCAAAGTATAGTCATTTCAGACTGAGTCTGAATCCAAGATCCTGATTACCAACCCCCCCTTCAACTTCCCTGACTACTTTCTTGTGTTCATCTTTCTGGGAGTGGGCGGTGTATGTTCTCAAAGAACTACTCCTATTCAAACAACAAATAATTGTTTTCTTTCTTTCTCTCACTTTTGGTTACTTATTATATTTGGCATTGTTATTATCGCTGTCCCTGTATATGTATGTACATTGAATGTTTTACTTTTCAATGATTGTGATAATCTGTTTTTTTTTCTTCTCTTTCTTCTTCTTGGTTCAGATTATGTTAAGTGTGTTTAATTTATTTTTGTTAGTTGTGGCTCAGTTTCTCTGGTAATATATGGGATTTTATAAATATGATGAAAACAAACTAGTTTACTATTCCAGCCAGTAGGACAGACCTTAGTAATGACCTGGCAACAGAGATGCTTTCGAGTCCCTGTTGTCGACTCGAATGCTTTCTAGAGATTGTGGATTTCTCGATCACTAAGTACTGAACATATAAATATACAACGTGTTGCTAGCTCAATCCTGTTGCAACTAAGATTTTCCCTGAAATTACTATATTTTTCATAAACAGATTTTGCTACCAGGTCCACAGATTTCCCATGCATTTTGAAGCTGGTAGCGCTGTGATATGGGTTGAATCATTGGCAGAGTAATAGTCATAGTGATGAGGCATTTTTCAATTGAGCACAGTTAGGTGTGCAGTCATGCTCATTTGATCACCTAAAGGTCTAGTTGGCCAATCAATGTTATCGGTCGGTTCTCCCCGTGGTATAAGGAAGTAATAAACCATGACGGAGTGTCCTGTTATTGGATAATAAAGTATATGGGGGTGGTGATGCAGGCAAAGCCAGGGTTGCTTACCATCCGTACATTTTAACGTTGATTTAATTTGATCGACTTTATCAGCTGAAATTTATGTTCTTCCACGGCGCTTTGAGCAGATCATTGTCGCGTTGTCAAGGAAATATATGGTCGTTAGTTGACCATTGTTATTAATGTAGGATTATATAGTCCAACTGTCCTGCTGTTTAGGCAAGTTGTCAAAGGGCTTATAAAGAGAGTGTGTGTGTGTGTGGCAGCGTGGGGCTTGGAACTGTGTTGACGCCTGCTCTCGGAGCCCCAGAATAAGCTTGTTTTCTGCTTAGCTCTTCTGTCACTCCATCCTCACTCCCCATCGAGTTAGTCAGCCTCCGAGTTGGGAGAGCTTTTCCATCACAGCCGTGGCAGAGCCGGGGCTGTGCAGCGCGTAGCCTGAGTTCTGCTGCTGGTCGTCCACTTCACTCCCACACCACTTCGCTGGCTGGGGGAAAAGAGGAGCTTCTGACAGTGTAAAGCAGCCGATGTTGCGGGGTTATTAAGGAGAGTATATATTGAGGGACTTAAATGTAGATGGCTTTTGCACTCCAGATACCCAGAGTTTTTCCAAGATAACAAAAGGGCTTTTTATATCCTGGATTCTACATGATGGATGTAATGTAATTCAAGGATATTTCATCTTAAAAGTGCTGATTTCTTTATTTTCTTTATATTGTTCTTGGTGGAAAAATACAAATTAAAGGTCATTGCTGAGATGATAAAAAAGAACATGCAGGCAAGACATGCTGTCATGTTAGGAGAGCTTATGCATGTTGGAGGAAATACAAGGCTATTTACCTGAAACTGTTGGGGACTCAGAACATACAGATACAGAAAGAAAGCAGCGGATCACATTCGCTCTCCAAACCCATGGGCTGGAATCTGTCGAATGCGGTGGCCATTGGATGGTCTTTATGATATTCATACTGACTTGGTCTTATATTATGTTCCTTTTATTTATGGATATATTGTATTGGTTGTTACTACTTGTTGCAATGAGTACTACAGTGAGGTGTGTGTGTGTGTGTGTGTGTGTGTGTGTGTGTGTCTGCCTGTGGCACAGGATTAGCGCACGCTAAGTGGTCTCCCTAATTATTGAGAGAAATGCTAGCATTATGATAGCTTCACACACTACACAGAACATTTATAGGTGTAATATCATATCAGCTTATGAAATGCGCTTGGAGTAGACAAAGCAATAACTCGGGGACACATGCAGGCATCCAGCGGCTCACACTGCAGACAGAATTTCCCTGCAATTACTGCGACCCAAACACAGGCTCGTGTTTCAGTCCTAGACGACATTCGTAACAAGAACCCAGTTTCTCTGCGTGAGACAAACATCAAAAACAGGATCCCATCGCTCGTTTTGAGAAGGGCTTATTTGTGGTAAAGGTAACAGATGACATCTGTATTAGGATGTATAGGTTGACTAAGTAACCTTCACAGATTCACGAAAACAAATACATATCCCGATTGTATGGATGCTCACCAACAGGATAACAGAGAATATTCCTATGTTATGTTTTCATGTTTTTCTTTGACAGATTTCTAAACGGGGGGGGGGGATGTCTGATTGTCTAGCAGTACATACACTGCTACAGTAGATTTGGTTTCCATAGAAACACTGACTTCAGGGCAGGTATAAATTCTACAGTTACATAAGGCTCTACTATTAATAAATAAATACACCTCAATATTGCTATTTTCCCCTAAAAACTGTCTGAGGTGCTACTTTAGGGACTCACCGGGCTTTAGGAAAAACCGGATGTGATGATTAGCCATGTATACCGTTCTAGAGATGCCCGTACCCGGGGGAAATCCCAGTCATACATAACAAAGGACGTGCGATGAAACCGTGCTAGGCCTTTGAGCAAGGCATGTTGATATTTCTTTTTTTTTTTAACAACACAGATAATGGAGCTTCAAAGCTTCTATTCTCGGGCCAAACAATGATCTACGACGTCACTGCCGTGATTCTTCACGGCGTCGGGAGCATTAATCGGTTTCAAACACGCGCAGATCAATGAGTGACGCTAAATCCAGTGACCCAAGGCGTTCCTTTTTTCCCTTTTCTTAAAAAAGAAAAAGAAAAAGGCCAATCGTAGAAGGTAACCGGTTTCTCCTTCTGAAGGCTGTTTTGGGGGAGAGAGACGGACTGAGGAGGCGCCGGAGGAGGCGCACGTGCTCTCCGCATGTGCTCTCCGCATGTGCTCTGTGTGTGTTCATGGCGAGGTGAGCTACAGGAACTCCTACCTCTCCACCGGGAGCCATGCAGCAGTGACTAGCATAGGACCCGTCTATTTCTGTACACACACACACAGTAACTGGCCTCTCTGGTTGAACTCCCATTTTTGGACGTACTTCCGGATTCTTCTTGAATTCACCGTGAAAGCGGCGCGGTCGTTTGTTCATTAAGGTCTGTGCATATATGCAGAAGTATATTATAGTGGAGGGGTTTAACGCTGCTGTACCCCACGATAAGATCTGCATACGTGTTTTATTGAGCTTAGAGTTGAGGCCGGGGAAAAATCAGCAAACATCTAATCAATGTGAAGGACACCAGTTTCCCAGCTTCACCAGCTACGAGTTGCAAGGGAGCTGAAGGGATGAAAGTATTTGTTAGTAGTCGTTGGAAAAATCTTCTGATGAAGGAAAAATAACTAGAACGAGTCACTTGAAGTGGATACAGCCGCGGCACTAGAACTGTAAATCCCACCAACAATACAGAGTACGCCTGACGTCAAAGCACTTCTTTCTATGTTTGGTTTAGAGGCAGCCTTGCGGGCAGAGCAATGGTATTTCCATTCACACTTCCTCACAGCCATTCCAGTTCCTTCAAACTCTCATTAGCCCTGTCTGCATGTCTTTGCGCTTCCAGATGCCTGCAGCATGCTCAACTTACCAGGCAGCAGTGTGGAAGTAATACAATAGAGGGGGCAAATATTGCACTTGATGCGCAGTTTTCTGGGAATCTCCGCTCCCAGAAACTCATTCCAGGGCATTCCAGGGAGGTGGGAGGAGGAGGAGGGGTGGGGGGGGGGGGGGGGGGGGGGGGGGGGGGGGGGGGGGGGGGACTGGATGGAGACACGTCGCTAGCCGCCAATCCAATAACCACACCCGAGTGCTATGTGTTATCATTTCTGGGGCACTAATTTGAGACCGGAGAGGGAAAAGTGGTTCTGAAGAAGGGAAATTAGCAGTTAAATGTAGAGCGGGATCGAGAATGGATTAATTTGGCTCGTAATGATCCTCTTTTTGGAAGGCAGCAGAAAAACAATTAAGCTTTTTACTTAGGCAGTTGCTTTTATAATCTGCCCATCTGAATGGACCACAACATGGCTTGAAACGTGCTCATTATTAAACATGCATTTGTTATATATTAGGCTAAATAATTCTCATTACTCACATTCATATAACTGTCATTGATTTTGATTCCTAGAAGAAGTGTTGACTTTCAAAATTATACCCCCCCTCCCCCCCCCGCGATTTAAATGCATAGCTCATTAGCATTTGCTTTAATCTGCTAGGTGTTATAAATGTTTACGCATATAATACCCCTTTTCAGACAATTACGATAGCATCCACAGAATCATGCAGAATGTTTCAAGTTGTCTCTGCTAATCACTCCATAGGTTAAAGATATTCATCTTTTTTTAGCTTGTTAATAAGAGGCTCCGGGTTGAGCTAATTCTATTCACGAAGATGCAGTGATGTGTATGTGGATATGAATTCATTTCAGTGTCCCCTGTGAAGGAAGAATTATGCAACGTACATTTACATGAGATGAGCTTATGCTGGATACGTAGCAAATGCTAAACAGGGCACACACACACACACACACACACACACACACACACACACACACACACACACACACACACACACACACACACACACACACACACACACACACACACACACACACACACACACACACACACACACACACACACACACACAGAATAAAAACATTAGTCGGAATCCATGCATTAATGTTTTAGACAAAGGACAATATTTTATATTAAATAATTCTTTTTACAGTTTACAATAGATTTCTTTTTCACCAAAATCTTCCCTTGTCTTCCCTTGTTTAGACTCACCAAGATGTGCATGGAATAGTTAAGCCGGTTATATCGGTGGGCGCGAAGAGGAGCAATATTTGGATGAGTTGTCCTAAATGGAACCATCCCAGTTCAAACTTCTTACTAGCTTGAAGGAAATATTATAATTTCTTTCCACGTTGTGCTGTTTGTTTTTTTTCCCTCCTTGATGTAATGTCTTGAAGGAGATAAATGTGGGGTTTGCTTGTGATTGCTGGAGCTCTACAGCTCCGTCGATGCTCCACCTCCCAGTCGGGTCACACTGATTTCTCTTTCAACACCTCATTTAAACGTTATGAAATCACCCATTCAGATGAAAACCTGCTGATGTGGTTACATCTTGGCTTAGTTTAGCCCATTTGTGCTGCCAATGATCCTATTTGAAAGGTACAAAAGAAGTGAATGAAATAAAATGAAGCCCTTTTATTTAGGCGCTTGCCTTTTGTGGCCTTTGATGCTCATTAATTTAGGGCAATCTTTTTTGGTCAGCACTGTATGGCTGAGTCTTAAGGCACAGCGTCACAACGTAATTGGATTAAAGATGTGTTAGTCGATACCAGAGTATATTCAGATGTTTGTCGGCAAAACATTAGCCTCTCGTGCTCCCGGGGGCGACGAGACGACGGTGCATTTGCAACATGACACGAGGCCTGCGATTTAATTTGCAGTATTTAATTCGAGCCAGTCATTTCATCCCATTCTGTTAATACCCTTTTCCTGTTGTCGTCCCGCCCCCAGGGATGACGTGCCAGGCGCGGACATCATACACCGAGGACGAGGTGCTGTGGGGCCATCGCTTCTTCCCCGTCATCTCCCTGGAGGAGGGCTTCTTCAAGGTGGACTACTCCCAGTTCCACGCCACCTTCGAAGTGCCCACCCTGCCCTACAGCGTGAAGGAGCAGGAGGACGCTCTGCTGCTGTCCTCGCCCCTCATGGCGCCGTCCCTGTGCAACAGCGGCGACAACAGGACCAGCTCCCTGGACGGCCTGGAGGCCCTGGAGGACAGCGACTCCACGGCCAAGCTGCCCACCAAGCTGCAGAAGATGACGGGAGGGGGCTGCCGGGACGGGCTGCCCAGGAAGCTGCTGAGGATGAGCTCCACCACCTCGGAGATGACCTACAGCCTGGGCGACCTGCCCATGAAGCTGCAGCGCATCAGCTCCGTGCCGGGGGTCTCCGACGACAAGCTGTTGCTGGGGAAGGCGTCCAAGATCTGCACGGAGCCCATGAGCAAGTCAGTGGCGGACTTGCCCCCCAAGCTACAGCGGCTGGCCGGGGGAGGGAGGATGGACGGACACCTTCCCCCCAAACTGAGGAAAATGAATTCCGATCGCTTCACGTAAAAGAAGTACAAAAAACGGAAACGCGCAACAGACGATGTACGTGACTTGCGTGAGTTCAACTGATCTCACCAAACCCTCAGCCCAGACTAAAGTTCTCCGTTACTACTTAACCCCCACCCTTGTATTCCTCCTGATTTATCTACCGGACGTAAAGGACTTGTAGTATACAGATGTGTGCACATATACCTTATATCAAGTAGGGGGATGGAGTATGCCACATCGATCCTGGATGTGGTACTCTGAGAGACCTCCAAGGTGAATTTCAGGATGACGTACGATTAGCACAATCTGGCATGTAACAAACACTTAGCGCATGTAGAGCAGACTCTCAACTATTTCTGGCATGACATTTATTGATATATAATTTTACAAAGATGATTTTTTTTGTTGGTGCATTTACTGACAGTGGAGAATTGCACAAAGCCATATGGGTAGAGATGTGGAAGGCCGACATTACACGGTTTCAAACTTGTGGTGACAGACACATACATTTGTTTTTAAGTTTATTGCTTTTGTTGTTTACTGTAAAAGTTGTGGCAACGTTTTGTTAATTGCATGCTACTCCTAATGACTTAGCTAGACAAAGGTAATAGACAACATGTTTAGCCTTAACTATATTACCTTGTTTCCATTACCATTTGTTCACAATTGTATTTTAGGTATTTTATGTATAGGATATTTTACCATGTGCAATTTTATGAATTTATGAGTTGATTACATATGCTGCTGGATTATGGATTTTATAATGCATGATCTACATCATATGACCTGTTGGGACTGGGCATACTGCTGGCACACACACACACACACACACACACACACACACACACACACACACACACACACACACACACACACACACACACACACACACACACACACACACACACACACACACACACACACACACACACACACACACACACACACACTAGTGGCACTTAAGTTGAAAGTGGTAAAGCTGGTATTTATAAGCACAAAATAATCATTATCTCTACCCTTTGTTGAAAATGCTTTTTATGCCCACATCATAAACACATTATTCAGCTGCCGCAATCCCTACTCCCTCTGTTACACTCACAACTAATCACAATCTATATGCCAGAAAATAATAATTTATACTTAAATGTGTAAATTCAAATTTCAACTTGAGTGTTACTGTTTACTCATATATTCCAAGGTGGGCCTATAATACTAAGGAAGAAGTCACCACCTATGTCTTAAGATTACATTCTCCCTCCTCTTAATGAAAAGCAATAATGTTGCCTTTATGATGACTATACTCTTTATAAAGCCACAGGGTCGATAGGCCAAGGTCCATTTGTTAACAGTGTCCATGCCAAAAAAACAACTGAAGCTGGTTCCTCTCAAACTCATCAAAGGCATTGTATGATACTCACCCTTTTCAGGAATAAAGATCTAAAATACGTATTTAATCCCGACTAGTTTCAGTTAAAATGGCACACACCTTTATCCCAGTGGTCAACGAAACACAGTATGTCATTTTGATCAGCCAGTATGTTGTCACAGTAGAGCCAACTGTAAACTGAAACCGCCCTTGGGGAATTAGTGGGTTCAAGCTGATGTGGGCCTGTTTCTAGTCAGACTTTAGTTCCAATAAACCACCTACAATATGTGTTATTGTCTAGTCATAATCCAATTATTATCCACCTACAACAGCTTCACTGCCTTGTGATTAGATATGTATGACCTGTCTACAACAGTATTGCTCTGTCCCATTCTCAGGGACCGGCACTTTCCGTCACAGAGTTAATGGATAGAAGGTCATGTGGTTTGGTTTTAAAATCTTGAAAAATAATCCACTGTTGTATGAAACACGAGCACCCTTTTTTCGGTCTACAAAGCAATATTAACAGTTTATGAACGGCCCTGATATGCACATACACGCAAAGATTCCGGCAAAAGAGCCGAGATGCTAACAATAACATGTAATCGAGTGATCACCTGCAATTCCACAATGGTAATGAGCACACTCTCTGATTAACCATCTTCAGAGCCGTTCTATAGCCAGGCCCGCTAAGACGAGAGACAGATTGCTATTTCCTGAGCCAATGCATTCTGTCGACCTCTTTGGAGGCATGAAAGCAAGAGATTCACACTGAATCACTTATGCTATTCTCGTTAGCGCTGTTCTCATTGACAAGAGGCAGGGGCCTGTTGAACTCACATGATCCAGTTCTAAATATGGATGCAGAAGCGTGACATAAGGCATCCAACGCTATTCAATCGCCACTCTATCTTCTCTTCTTATGTTTTTATTATATTTTTTCATAAATTAGGTTAAAGCTTATGTCATCACTACATTTCACAGTGAATAACAATAGTTTCTTTCAGTATGTCTTTGACTTTCTTACATAACTTAACCTACATTTTATGAACCAGGCATTGTGGTAGCTTTTAAAGGCTTCCAAGCTTTGTTAAAAAACTATACTGGCCTGGTGAAGGAACCAGCCTACACCTCTCTCCGGGCTTCAATAAAACATCTTACCAATATACTTTACCAAAGTAACTTTGTACCAAAGAGCTGCTGAAGAGCATTGAGTGTGAGTCCGCTCTTGCACAGAATATAAACAATAGGAATAGTACTTTTGTCTTATGGAATCAATGCAGTACGGTGCAGAAAAAAAAAAAAGAATCCCCATACAAGTACTTTCCAAAATGTCTTGTCACAAAGACCAAAGTGCTACGTTGCTATTGTTCACACTCGTGGATGACACTTCTTCCTCTCAATCTCCTAAAGGAACCTATGAGATGGATAAACATATAGGATCTGTTGAAGATCTTGAAGACGAGATGTAAATCCCTTCCTTAGTGCACCATAGCTCTGTGCTTTAACCCCCAGGATATCTTAGTGTCATTTGGCTTTCTCTCCTCTTCCTGGGAGCAGTGATGTCTTGTTTTATCTCCCAGGACTTCAACCAAGCGTGTCACGACAGCTATAGCATAAGCAACCGCTTTAGCACTTAAATACCAACGCCAATTAGTTTGAGGGCCCTTGTGTAGGCACATGGGGGGGGGGGGGGGGGGGGGGGGGGAAAGGGGGAACATTTTGTGTTCAGAGTCAACATTTCATCAGTGGTTTAGCAGCGACGTTCCTATAGCGGAGTGCTCTTGTGTTAATGTGAATAATGGAAGCTCTCCTTCAGACTGGCCGTATGACGAGAAGCAGGCGTGCTCAGGAAACAGCTGGCATTGTTTGTTGATTACCAGGATTTTCTTCTCACAAGAGCGACTGGCTTTTTTCATTTTTGTTTTCTTCCATGGCATCTATTAAAACCTAGTGATTTGCATAAGTAACCCCCCCCCCCCCATCACTCACACACCCACCACCACCTTCATTTATTTGTTTTGTGAAAATAGATCACTCTCGCAATCGTATGTTTTGTGGACATCATTGCATAATTCCTTAATTTTTTTCCCAAATAAATGACCTCTCTCGTGCTCTCTCTATTACAAATGATCAGTGAAACTATTTGTGAGATTCCATAAGGCAATGGTCTGAGTTTAAACAATACACAAACGTGTGTTTTGTGGTCTACTTAAAACCATGTTATCATTGAAACATGATGTCCAATTTGTCTTTCTAGAGGAGGCTGTGTTCATTCTCCAAACAAATGAGAGCCATGCTATGTGTGAAAACAAGGAGATGTCAAGCAGATCGTAATCAATGGGAACCTCGGGGCATGGGCAAATATATCGACAATCATTTCCTCGCAAATCGAACGTTGAAAGTGAAGTGAAGAAAACAGTTGGAAGGTTTGGTGTTAGAAAAAGGCTGATTCATGGCCCTGGGCTCATTGTTCCACCGGTGTGGTGTCTCTGTCACGGGAGCGTTACGTGTGTGGGATATGTGTGTGGGATACGTGTCTGGGATTTATTGGAGCAGCAGGAAAGGTCAGAAGAGCCAACCTCTAACCGTTTGTGCCTGATAGCTCGCTAAGAGGGTGGCTTGACCCCGGCCGGATCACGAATAATGTGAGAGTTGGCCTCGCTGTGATTCATTGTTCTACACTCACCTGTCAATACGCAGCTGGCCGACCGCATGACGACAGGCCACCTTGGCTAGTCCACGATAGTCTGAATGCCATTACTAATGCATCGGCCTGCTGGACCCTGCATGGGTCCTGTGACACGATACTGTGTGAGGCAGCCCTCTAATAGCAAATCCTTTTTCTTTAAGGTCAGCTGACATGGACGTGGTATATAATGGTAGAATGCAGTATATAATAATGCTGATGAATAAAGCGATACCAGCAGTTTACCATACGTCTCCGTCTGGTTCAGTTCTTGCTGTTAGGTTTTTATTATTCATCTTCCGCTGGAAAGATCAGACCCCGTTAAAGCAGGAGTAATTGAACCTGAGGCCAAACGGAGAGATTATCCATTACAGAGACGTTTAGGAAGGGGGGGGGGGGGGGGCTGCTCAAACATATGAGGGGGGCGGAGGGAATGACTCAATCCTACTAGACCTTTCTTCCAGCTTTTTTTGTTTTAAGATGACAGTGATCAAAGTTGAGTCTGAAGGGATGGAATTAAGGGGGAGATTAAAATGGTCGGGAGAGTGTGAAAAAGAGAGCACCCGAGGGAGGGGAAGGGTGAGAGGAGGGGTGGGGGGGGGGGGGGGGGATTTCTGTCTCTTGTCAGATTCTGTCAAGGCATGTTTTACATTAACACTCCCTTTCTTCCGGATCCCCGAGAGCTTCATGCCCTGACAGCGGAGAAGTCTCCGTGGGAACGTTGGACATGGCGTCGCCACGGCTACGTTCCTGACAGCACGTCGACGTGTTTTGACGAGGAGCGGTGAGTGGGTGAAAGGCTTTTATTTTTTTGTTGCATATTGCTGCGTTGTGTGGCACAACCAAACGAGGGAGGATAAAGTGGACCTGATTATTTTAACATGTAGCTTGTGGCTACTGGCTATGGGCCCCATCTACTTGTGCGAATTCAATGTACACATAGATACACCGAATACACCGGAATGTGTGTTGCTGAAAACCACACAGAAATGTGTCAATAGAGGCCTATTTGGTCCCTTTGTCAACTGCAAAACAAAACGTCGTTATCTGTACAATTCTGTAGATATGTAAAAATGATCATATTATGGAATTCAATCTTTGCTAATTTGTACTATTGACACAATGATCGTTTGGTTGACATTGCGTAATTATTTTGACCAGTTCATTTCTCCTCAGTGCTGTAAAAATGGTACGTTTGTGTGACTCAACGTGGACAGAATGATGACATGTTGTCAAATTCCCTCTTTAAAGGCTTTCCCTCATCAGATACACATGCATATAAACACACAAACAATGGGTGTGTATGTATGCAAGTACATTCCCAAATGTCCACCCACACACCAAAACATGGCTTCATACACACATGGCCGCATACGAACACATAACACCACACCCCCACTCCTCTGTCTCCCACTCTCTATTTATCTCTCATGCACATGCATGCACATACCCAGGCACACACGCACGCACATTCACACACACACACACACACACACACACACACACACACACACACACACACACACACACACACACACACACACACACACAGCTTAACAGATGCTCCTCTCTGATGCATTGTGTGTGTAAGATAACCGGTGGAGGCGTCTGCAGAACAGCCCTGTCTGCACCTGAGTCAGGCTCTCTGCCTCTTCCCCCAGCACAGGGAACAGGAGCCACGGCCTCACACAACACATAAGCCCCCCCCCCCCCCCCCCCCCCCCCCACACCCCTGACACCACTCTATGTGGAACACTCATCCAGGGAGGATCCTCCCCTTATCTGCCCCCTCACCCATCTTCCCTCTTTCATCACTGTAAGATTACCATTACTAAGGGTAATTACTAGTTAGATTACTATTACTAATGGTAATTACTATTACCATGAATATATCTATTACTATTACTTATGGTAATTGCTTTTACTTTTACTATTACTATTGTTGCAACTTTGATGCCTTCAATGCCCAAATAATATCTCTCCTGTGAGTGTGAGCTATTTTGTGAGTGTGGGGTGTGCGTGTGTGAGTGTGTGTGTGTGGGTGTGTCCCCGTCTAGGACTGTTCACTTGAGGCCCTTTCTGGTACAAACCCCCCCCCCCCCCCCCCCCCCCCCGCTAAAAGTTCACAACGACGTTGACGGGTAATGGACGCTGCGCTTTTGTTTACTGTTCCCGGAACTCTTTCCCTTTTCTTTTCTTTTTTATACCTCTGACGACGACGATGTGGTGCCTCGGTTCTTTGTGCGTTCGCGTGTCACTGAAAGATAATCCATGGTGTCATTTAATATCTTGTTTGTCCTTTGTGCTGTCATGTCCTGATGTATGCTGGGCTGTATCGCATCTCCTCCTGAGCGTTTACCGAGCGCACACACATTTGATGCTCGCTGGTATTTATAAATAGATCCATTTGGGCGAAACATGATCTTTCTGTAAGTCAAGACGGATTAGCTCATAACATGGAGGGGTATCCGTTGCAGTTATTAACATTAGAGGTTGTTTCTTTTGGAAATTGCCACAAGGAGGGTTTTCCCTGCACACGGCGATGAACCTCCATCATCTCCCTCCAGCTGTGTGTCCGATGGAAACGAAAAAAAGGGAACTTGCATAATATCAAAAAGAAACCATCCAATCATTATGGCGCTTGAAGCCGAGCCAGTAGGACTGGACTAAAACAAGAGCTCTCACATAATAATAATCCATGGCAGCTAAAAATAAACACCTTCAGAGCACCGCGGTGGATTCTCTGCTACTGTGTAGGCAGCCTGGTTTGAGGCAGCCTGGTTTGAGGCAGCCTGGTTAGAGGCAGCCTGGTTAGATGCAGCCTGGTTTAAAGCAGCCTGGTTGGAGGCAGCCAGGTTGGAGGCAGCCTGGTTTAACGCAGCCTGGTTGGAGGCAGCCTGGTTTATGGCAGCCTGGCTGGAGACAGCCTGGTTTATGGCAGCCTGGTTTGAGGCAGCCTAGTTGGAGGCAGCTTGGTTTATGGTAGCCTGGGTTGAGACAGCCTGGTTGGAGGCAGCCTGGTTTATGGCATCCTGGTTTGAGACCCGGGTTTAATGCAGCCTGGTTTAATGCAGCCTGGTTTGAAGCAGCCTGGTTCAATACAGCCTGCGTTGAGGCAGCCTGGTTTAATACAGCCTGCTTTGAGGCAGCCTGCTTTGAGACCCGGGTTTAATGCAGCCTGGTTCAATGCAGCCTAGTTTAATGCAGCCTGGTTTAATGCAGCCTGGTTTAATGCAGCCTGGTTTAATGCAGCCTGGTTTGAGGCAGCCTGGTTCAATACAGCCTGCGTTGAGGCAGCCTGGTTTGAGGCAGCCTAGGTTGAGGCTGTAAGCCTGTAAGTGTGCACGTGTATGTGCATGTGTGTGTGTTGGAGGTCAGCATGCGAGCGTGGCTGCAGTATAGCCCGTAGTCCCATGCTACATGCTAGATTAATCAGGTTTGGCGAGGCAGGCCGGTGGACCGTATCGGCAGTGCTTCCATTACCTGGGTTGCTTTGAAAATCACCGCGGCTTTCTGCCGAAATGAAAGTTAAAGTTAAGCCCTTCTCCGCAATTCTGTGGTGATTTTACACGGTGGAAATAGGAAAGTGTACAGTTTATAAACCGAAAGAAAGAAATATGTGATTATTGATGCTTATAAATATTCAATGATACAGGTTTTCCCTTACTTGTTACCTAGCAACTGCAAACTGCCACTGAATTAAATGTCATGTCATAAGGACATGACATAAGGAATGCAATTTAAACACACTGCTTTCAAAAAAAGAAGTTTTTTTAATGCATGGTTTAATAAGAGGATTATACGTTCCTACATTTGACCTGTATAGATTAGCACTCCCATGCTGTCTTTGGATGACTGGAAACGTCTATGGTCTCTTCTGCATCTGATCCACTCCAAACACCCACCCCCCCCCCTCCCCCAGCTGTCAGTTTTCTGTTTATATCAAAAGTCAAATACAAATATTTGGTCTTCTAATTAGAAGTGTTGATCATTTATTCTCTTGAGCTGGAAACTCTTTGGCAGCCCTAAATATGTATTTTTCATGACATGTCATTTCCCCATACCCCCCATAATAATTGTACCTTTAAATGATAATACCCTTGCAATTTTCTCTGGTCAAACAATTTGAGCTCTTATACAGTTAATTTAGCTCATCAAGGAAATCATCATTATAAACTACTTATCCCAATGTCCCCCATATGGCAGTGCGCAAGGACTCAAAATGGTGACATCATACGCTGTAGTGGACCATTGCTTGCTAAACACCCCCATGCATTACCCATAATGCACTTCTGCTGCATGTTGGATCCTATGGTACGGGTAAATGAGACCGCACTCACATCCGCCCACTTCAGTCACAAACTCCACAGGAGTCGAAACACTCTTCAGTGTTCAGCCCCAGGGAGCTGATTGAGCTAAATGTTGCAGAAAGGAAGAGCGAATGACTCGGTTTTCTTGCATTCTGCTTTGCCCTTTTCTCCCATTAGATTTGCGTTGGATCCAATGATGTTGTTGTTGTTTTTTAAATAGGGTGAGATTTACAGGACTGTGGGTAAGAGGGATACATACAGTGGTTGGTCACTTTGGTGTTTACACTGACCAGCAGAGCGTCATCAACACATGCTTCTATTTCCCCATTCAGAACGAGTTGAATACGCCAATGTCCCTTTTGCTTAAGTCCCAACGTTGTTCAGAGCTGGAGTGATGATGACGAAGGCCATGCTTAAGGAACCCGCTAGCAGCCTTTTTCTTTGTGAGGACCGATGAAGGGATGACTGACACGTCCGTTCACACAAGCCGTCTTATGAGTCATGTAGCGGGATGGGGTATACACACCGTATAATTGGTTTGGCTTGGCCTCAGTATTGACCTCATATCTTTCTCCTTCTTCACATCCCCCCCCCCCTCCCCGAATTTCATTATAAAAGACTTTTGTGAAAGTAATGACACAGTGAAACAATCCTAATTGGCCTGAATGGGGGAGCGATTCTCCCCAAGGCGCTGAACTTGAACGTGGGTGAGTCTGATAGCTTTCACAGCGCTGCGGATAATGGCTACATTAAATTATGGGGCTGCTTTTCACATGGAATGAACCATGGCAGGCACTTTAATGCATAATGCAGTCGAACAAAGGGTTACGGAAATACTTTTTCTGCTTCTTTTCTTCTTTGCCGTGATGGGGAACGAGTGAACTGCATGGTTTGACTCTGTGACTTAAACATCCAGAAGGGATTTGTGGCGTTGCATTTTTTTTTGTGTGTAAAACATGCAGTAGGAGGACTTAAAACCCTGGCAAGTGGCAACAACAAAGGCGAGATCTGCTGGAAGGACACTTCATCCATAAAGAGCACACGGAGCTGTTCTTAAAGCACGGGAGATTTATCATATTTGGCGCCATCGTGAGTGATCTGTTGTGACCTCTCCATCTGAACCCACTCACTCCCTGAGCCGTAAAAACACCACTCAGGTCCCCATGACATGTTGAGCCAGTACACCACGTTGATCTTGTGTTTACATCAGCAGTACACTTGAAAAAAAACAACGATATATATATATATATATATATATATATATATATATATATATATATATATATATACTGCTCAAAAAAAATAAAGGGAACACTTGGAGTTACATTGTGTTGTTTAAGTGTTCCCTTTATTTTTTTGAGCAGTATATATAAACGATAAGGATTAACCGGAGTCCTGATGCTCGGATAGAAAAAAGTATATACCGGTGTATTTTTCCAAACGTCGGTTAGGCGTTTGCCTTCTTGTTCTTGAGACAGTGTAAAAGAAGCAGTAGGCCGTACGTAGACTTGGGTATGAACACACAGCACCCGGCAAATGAACCACGGGATGCCTCTCCCATCCGCTATGTCATTTGACACGTGAGGCCTTACGGGTAAAAAAATAACGACGTCAAGGACACAGGCCCCAGCATTTCCAAATGACACACGCAGACCTACGCTGCTACTGTGTCTGACGAGGAGGTACACGGATCAGGTAAACACAGGACACACAGCCTTGAGGTGAGCAACAGGGGCTGGTGAGGAATTATAATGGGAGTCCCGTGCTTGCAAAAACTGCCGACCCTGTCCATAGAAATTATCTTTAGTGCTGGGTTTCACCAGAATCCTTTTGATTTACAATCTGCTAGTATAGTATAGTATAATGTCCTATTTTAAATTTATATTTGATCTATTAGTTAAAAGGACATCAATGATATAGTATGACATGTGTTATGTAAAGGTGTGACACAAATACATTATGAAAAATTAATAACAGCATTGAAGAAATGACCTAAATCAAAGTGAATACCAATAATGACATGTTAAAAGGCTGCTCACAAGAAGTCAATACGTGACGTCATCAGGAGGCAAAACGTTAAGACTGAGTCATGAAGTCCAACTTCGTTACCAGCCGCAGGAAAACTGCAGTAGCTATTTTGCTGTTTTGGAGACGCTGTATCACGAGCAAAAAGGAAATTATGCAGTCTTGTTCAGCTCAAAATATGCTTACCATCTGTTCCACTGAGTAACGCCGTGCCCAGTTCACGCCTCATGTTTAATGGATCTGTGCTAATTACATCATCATCCGCACACAATGTCCGGCCCTAAATCAGGAATCAGTTATGTATTATCGTACTTATTATTGTACTCAGACACGCACAGTGTGAAGGAGCGGCGTTTTCAGTGTATGACAACAAATCGACCCTGTCACTTTTCTAACGACGTCCCGAAGAGTTGATAACATGGACGCGAGCCACGGCCGATGGGGGACCCCCACTGCTATTGGCTGAATGCTGAACGCTCCGTGCCACGCAGAGCTGTGACTGAACGGCACATTTAGCACGTATGAAGAAAAAAAACATGATGATTATGAGTGTGGAACGCATGATCTATTTAAATCCTGAGGGGGAGGTCAAGTATGACTCACTCTAATATGTTAATTGTTCCCTCGGGGGGGGGGGGGGGGGGGGGGGGGCAGAAAACATGCAGAAACACATGTGGATGGGACATGCTCAGCCCTGTCCCATGCATGTTGACATGAGGACACGCACATGCATACACACACGCACATGCATACAGTAGCACACATGCATGCACACATGCACAAACACACACACACACATGAATAAATGCAGACATACACATATACACACATACATGCACATACATATGCACATACACACACACACAGCACACACACAGCACACACACTCACACACACCCGCACTCACACACACACACACACACACACACACACACACACACACACACACACACACACACACACACACACACACAGGCTATAGTAAAACACTTAGTCTTATGTTTCAATCAGCCCCGTTTTCCTTCCTATATAATTTCCTCAGATTGATCACCTTCATGAACAGTAAAGTCAATCTTAAGCAGTTAAAGAAAGGACCGAAACCAATGTCAGTGTATGTTTGTGAGCAAGTTCATATAGCAAACACAATTTAATAACTCACTACATTTCAGAACCCATCATTCAAATTCATCATCTAATGATAGCCCCTATTCCCTTTCAGCTCATTTATGAGTCATTGTAAAATGTTAACACGGCAAGAGATGAATATTCCTGGGACCATATCAAATGGCTGTTCCTCTGACGGAGATAAGACGGCAGCATCGTCTTTATCTCCGGCCTTCACCTGCGTCTTTAATCAGCTGGCGGCCGGCTCTAACCGCTGACTCCCTCGTTCTCTTTACATTCCAGTAATCCTCGCTCGCCCGGCCGAGAGGCCTTGGGAATAATCATTGCAGCTTTGAGGCGAGGTCACATCGTTGTCAACATTGTGATGCTAAATCCTTGTTGGGCTTTGTGGAGTCAATGCCTTTTCACAACCTACACGTACTTCGCGTTGCCGCATGATTTGATTGCCAGGTGACTAGAAAGCAAATAATAATGATAATGAAAAATAAGAAATTTCAATAAACAGCCACAGTAATTTAATTTAGTAATCATTCTACTCAAGATGATATTTCCCAGTTGCAGGGCTTATTCTGTCAGCTCTTGTGTTCAGAGGGGGCTTTAGGAGCAGCGATCCTCCTTACAAGCACAATACAACTACAATCGTTATGCAAATGATGCAGCAAAGTGTTTTTGTGTGGAAATAAACTATCATCACGTTGAATGCCACGTGCGCACTAAACCCCTAGTCAGAGGAATTCAGCTTGGTTTCACGAAATATAAAAGTGGCTCAAATCCTGTGCGGTGGAGGAACCGGGGGTGGAAGGGGGTGGGGGTGGAGGGGGGAGCTGGCCAATGAAATTAAATAAAGGCACTGATTTGAAGAGAATCTTATCTCAGTGGGGCTTCGGAGTCATATCCCTCGCCCGCGGCAGTGTGACGTTCCGGAGCGATTAAGCCTTCAACACGACTGTCGCCTCAGAACAATCTCTTGCCTCTTCAGTGGAGCAGTCCCTGTTCTCCGCGCCCAGACAGCGAGCAGCCTGACTCCGCAGGGCTCTGTGCTGGTGGAGGAGCGCAGGAGGAGGAGCAGAGAGAACGTCTGTGAGGGTAATTATTCTCAGGTAACAATGATCACCATGTGTGCTAATTCTGCTGCAGAACAAGAGAGAGAGAGAGAGGCAGAGAGAGAGAGAGAGGCAGAGAGAGAGAGAGAGAGAGAGAGAGAGAGAGAGAGAGAGAGAGAGAGAGAGAGAGAGAGAGAGGCAGAGAGAGAGAGAGAGAGAGAGGTATGCATACATTTGTACCCAACACCACCGTACTGCAGACGGGAAACGTGTAGATGTGGAGTAATTGTATTGGCTTCTGGCGCTGGGATCATCACAGAATGAGGCAGCTATTCACCAGAGAGTTGCAGGCAGACTGTGAGAACAGGACCCAGATGGGCGACAAACATCCCCTCACCTCGGGGGAAGCTGACTGGACAGCCAGACGAAGATAGGCAGGGTATCAAAAACACAACCAACACAGCAAAAAAAAAAAAAAAAAAGACAAGAACAGTCCAAAACAACAAGAACAGTAAGAAAACAACGAGAACAGTCCAAAACAACAAGAACAGTAAGAAAACAACGAGAACAGTCCAAAACAACAAGAACAGTAAGAAAACAAGTGAATACGACGTAACGGAGGCTAGGAGCTGATGCACTAGCGGTGTACGAGTCAGAGAAACACCCGCAGGCGGTGTGGACCAGGTTAGCTGTGCGTAATGACAGAGGAAGCTCAATGTGAGACATGAATAAAACAATACAGTTTGAGAGGAGAGGGCGAACCGCAAGGGAGACCGGATGTAGGGAAACGGGTCCCGAAGAGGCTTCCTGCTGTGAGCCGGGCTCTGCATATCTTATGTTATGCATGTTATACAATGTGTGTGTGGGTGTGTATGTGTGTGTGTGTGTGTGTGTGTGCGTGTAGGGCCCTCTGTGTGTGTGTATGTGTGTGACCATGTGTGTGTATGTGTGTGTGTGTGTGTGTGTGTGTGTGTGTGCGTGTAGGGCCCTCTGTGTGTGTGTATGTGTGTGACCATGTGTGTGTATGTGTGTGTGTGTGTGTGTGTGTGTGTGTGTATGTGTGTGTGTGTGTGTGTGTGTGCGTGTAGGGCCCTCTGTGTGTGTATATGTGTGTGACCATGTGTGTGTATGTGTGTGTATGTGTGTGTGTGTGTGCGTGTGTGTGTGTGTCAGGACAATGAAGCAGGTCAGTCAATGCTGGAGAAGACATGAGATATTATTATCAATACATCAGGGAGGACTCAGGGCCGTGGCATCGATACGTTTCAGAGGAGGACAGAGGTGGGGGCTTCACAAACAAACAAATGAATCCATCATGCATCCATCCATCTGTCCATCCATCCCTCGATCTATCCATCCATCTCTACATCCATCCATTCACCCATCAACACTCATGCATCCATCATGCATCCCTCCATCCATCCCTCCATTCATCTAGCACTCATCTATCCATTCACCCATCAACATTCATGAATCCATGTATCTATCCATCCATCCATCCCTCCATTCATCCATCACTCATCCATCCATCCGCCAATCAACATTCATGCATCCATCCCTTCATCCATCCACCCATCCGCCATCCATCCATGCTGGCACCAGTGAGACCCTCCCCGCTGCCCACCCCACCGGGCCCACTGCCTGCTGATGGTTGCACTTCACTGGGATCCGGAGATCTGAGCGTGGCTAACGGGGGACTGGGGTGCGTGACCCTCCGGTCGTGTCCCGCCAGAGCACACGCCATGTCTGTGGGCCGCGTGAGGAGCAGCCTCTATGTGGGCCGGGCGGCTCTCAGCTGGAGCCGGGCAGCAGCAACAGCGGCTCACCCTGGGATTCATCACCGGCAGACAGATAACCTCACCGGGTTCCCATTAGCCTCTGCTCGGCTGCTGTCTAATGCACTCATTGCTCATTTTATGGGCCGCGCGCCGACGATAAACCTGTGATCCCGGGGACTACAAGAGAGGGTTTGTTTATTATTGGATGTTAATTC
>JACYXH010000090.1:705000-770000 GCA_026745465.1 Lota lota | reverse complement strand
ATTAGGACCAGTGTGACACTTCTGCCTTTCATCAGATCCGTCAACAGTCCTCTGTGATCTCACACTAGAGTCTCTGTAAGGATTCTCCACATTACCCAGCATGCTTAGCGACTATGTATAAACACACACCACTATGATGTGTGACCATGAGAGCTTGTAGGATGTCACGGTTTTATGTAAAAAATAAATAAAACCATGACACCACCACCACCACCACCTTTCTACAGAGAATGCATAAAGATGAAGTGGATGCAGGATGTAAGCTTGTAAGCATTTCTATTTACGATAAACAATGATCGTGCTATTTAGCTCCGAATTAATTGGTAGCACCACCTGTGTTGAAAAGGATGGAGGATATCGACACAATAAAAATAAATAAATATAATCGTGATGCAGCTCTTTGAAGTCTGTGTGTGTGTGTGTGTGTGTGTGTGTGTGTGTGTGTGTGTGTGTGTGCTCTCACACTCTGCCAGGTGCTCTTCTGTGTCAGATACACATCATATTAGCACATTTTGAATTGTAAAATAGGTGTGAAATCTGTAAAAAATAATAATAATAATTGCAAAAGATAACCAATTAAAAAATGTATTCATTTCCATCATTTGTCGATGAATAAATCACACAATGGATCACCGATACAAGTATAATCATTTGGTAAGTTTTCAATTTCTACATGATCCTAACTACCCCATTATATGCTGTTGACAACATCTCCATCTTTCTGCTATCCATCGTTCCAGTGATGGATAGTAGTCATTCATCACTATTTGAAACTGCAACAATCACCATACCCCAATTTGTTAACCTATTCTCCAGCACGAATACAGCAAAGCAAACTTTTGCAATGGAAATTGCTACTGCAGTCTGTTCCACTGTCTAACGGGATTTAGCGAGGGACACTGTGGAGACTAGCCGGTGGTATTATCCATCTTACTCATCATCCCGCCTGCCTACCTGGAGCCTTGGGGGCTTTGCTGCAGTAAATACAGTTTTTAGCTCAATACCGCCATCTAACGTCTACAGAAAGAACTACGTATAATTTTCACTTCAAAACGACGAATGATGACGACATAATCTCGGTGCATGCGACGCAGCAAATACAACCGGGTAATGAGAGCGTGTCCAATTAGAAAACCTACACCGTGGGGGTAAATTCATGTTTAATTGTTGCAAATTGACGCTCTTGACAATGCACATCTAGAACGCTTGGCAAACATTAGATGCTGTCGGCAATGTTGTCACCGTGTAGCCTAGATTGAAGAAGTGTACGCAGGCGTATTTACAATTGCAATTGAACATCTGCTCAACTTTGTGAACACAGCCTTTTAACAAGCCGCTCCAACAAAAACAAGGGCAATCATCATCACTGACAACATGAAGGTACATACTGTCTTGCTATTAAGGCGTGGCCTGAAAATTAAGCTGTATAAGAAAACGCTTAAAATCAGTACATTGTGAACCAGTAGGGGGTGGCATATCTACATATATAACTTGTACATATAGTATAATATTAACTCGACCACATTGGATATTAAAGGAAAAATAATACGTATTTGGTCAAAATGACTTGAATGATTGCATTTGAAGATTGCGGTAAAACCTGAACCATGAAAACGTTATTTTAAATCGAGTCTATTAAAATGTGTTGTAATCTATTCTATTCTATTCTAATCTAATCATATGAATGTATAAATAGTTATATTTGATTTCCCCCTTCCTATAACTCAACCACGTTTAACATGTAGGATTGCTTTATGTAACACGTTTTACATGTTGTATTGTTTTATTTAACACATGTTTTACATGTTGTATTGTTTTATGTAACACATGTTTTACATGTTGTAATGTTGTATTCAACACATGTTTAACATGTTGTATTGTTTTCTTCAACACATGTTTAACATGTTGTATTTTCTTACTAAACACATGTTTAACAAGTTGTATTGTTTTTGGTTTTGCAGTGTCCTCTGTACCGGAGCCATTGATGTCACATGACCTGCATCACATGACATTGGATCTGAGGTGTGTTGAATTTCCATCCAGTATGTCATGTTATGACCCCAACTGTTACCTGTATCTCAGAATAGTTGATATATTAGTGACAGGTGGGCTGATATTGTGTTATATGTAATATAGTATGTATGTCCATCCATGTATGCATGAACTGTGTAGCTATGCAGTAGGTATAAAATGAGGTAATTGTATGCGTGACGTTGTATGCAACTGGTGTGCAGGTGGGTGGCAGGCTATGTCTGGCTAAAGATTTAATGAGTTACTTTTGAATGAATCAAATAAGTCCCATCGTTTCCAGACATGCTGAAAATGTCCACTGAAACGTACTCCTCCAGACATCTTGTAAACGCAGCCACCGTTGTACGACTTCTTGTTGGGTGTTGTTCGTGTGAATACTGAGGCCTTGACAGTAGACGCAGCTTTTAATATTGTAATAAGAATGTTTAGGGAACAAGACGATGTGTGACCGGTCAGACCTAAGAATTGGGTCACAGGCCAACAGAGTCTGAGAACAGTTACCACGTCAATAAGTATGAACGTCAGGGTCATCAGATCGTGCCGATACAATATGGAAATTCTGTAAAGATTGGAATTCGATATTCCTTTTTCTTTTGTGATGTTTGTGATATAATTTGTGTGGTTGTATTTAATACATATGCAGGAGACATTTAAGTGTATTTAAAACTTAATTAAAAAAATAATAATTGAATGACTTCAGTGAACGATCAAAACATCGAAAAATAAACATTTTAAGCATTAATTTGCTTCCGCTAATTAAAATTAATATATATAATTAGATTTTCCCCATCCCTATCAATAACTGTATCTGTCATGTCCAGATACGTTATTATTGACCAAAAATATATATATCTAAAGAGAGAGTAGTACGCTTAGATAACCCGATATTGTTGTTCTTTAATTTAGATTATATGATAATGTTAATAATAATAACATCGTTTTCGAATATAGAAGAAAAACACGTTCATTAAATTTAGTTCAAGCAAATATAGCTGATAATGACTAAAGAGAATTATTAAATTTAGTGATCCACTTCACTAGATAGTCTCCTTCTAAAGGAACAGACATTTGATTGGAAATGATGCAGAAGTCCTCACCCATGTTTGGGACAGATATGGAATCCTCCACTAGATGTCAGTAGAACTCTTTATTTGCACATGTCTGACCTAAACTACGCTACAGTACAACTAAATGTGAAAATGTTCTACTACAGCAGGTCTACATGAATGTAGAAATACGAACGGTAGGCCGAAAGTACAGGACAAGTTTCAACTTCATGCCTATTTAAAAGAAAAAAGCAATTCATGTTTTGTACAGTGAATTGCTACAATGGCATGTATCCCCAAGTTATTATTTATATTATATTATATTATAACTAAAACAAAACTATATAGTTATGTCATATAAACATAAGCCTATTTAAACTCGAAAAGATTGCCAGGAACTATGTAGAACTATTTTCTTTACTTCACCACATGAGCCAAAAGAGGGCGACATTGCATTACAAAGCAATATAAAATAACACTAGTTTGAAAACCCATCACAGATGTGTCTCTTAAAAACTATTAATTTTCTTATTTTAACCATGGACGGATTTAATGTTCAAAAGGGATATTTAATTTGCTATTACATGTAGTCTACATGTCTCGTCTATTCTTCTGCCTGGTATAATTTACCGAGATGCTTTGTATTAAGACTTATCCCACATCAGAAACGCTACACTACTGTAGAGGAGTGGGAGTTGTTGCGTGTGGAAATAGTTAGACGTCGAAGATGGCAATTGTATCAGGTGACCAGCCGTGACCGTCAGCGTTGGTGGGCAAGAGAGCAGGGGCTTGGAACTGGCAGTAAGGGCGCAGTCTGGGGCAGAGGCATCCCGGTCTGCCTGCTGGAGGTCTTGTTCTGGCTGCTGGAATCAGCCCCTAAGCCGCTCTCCCCACGCAGGGCTCCTTGCACCAGGGTTCACCTAAATCTGTCACACAGATTTGACACGGCGTCACTCGGAGTGCACTCTGGAATGACATGTAATGTGGAATATTGTGCACATTTACAGCCGCAGTTTCCCTTGGAGCGCTAGCAGTTTTTTTTTTCGTTGTATTTTTTTATTTTGTGTTTACCCTATGACAAGTGCAAAATAATAATAATAATAAAATTAACAGAAGCGGATGAAAAATGTGAATGAGATTTAATACATTTATGCTGTAGGTTATATATCTGTATTATTAACGGACTTGCTTTTTTTATTTTTTCGTCTTTGAAAACGTGAGGGAGAATTTCTAAAAAGTGTGAAGCAAATTATTTTCTTGATAATTATATTTCCGGATTATTTTATTTTATTTTCTTGGGGATGTTTTTCCAGTTAGCATGTGTAAATAATCTTTCTAACTATTCTTCTAGAATATTTGCATCATAGCATTTATCTGAACAAGCAATCCAATTTGAAGGACTTAAATTATAAAGACTATTATAAGCATAAATGTTTTCCAGAAATACAGTTTGGGATGTGGAATTTTGCTTTTTAAAAACTAGTGTTTAATCAGTCTTTATATTGACAGATACATAAATAACAAAATATTCAATTATTTATGTTTGGATTATTAGCACAAACAATGATATTTTTAAGTGTGTGTGTGTGTGTGTGTGTGTGTGTGTGTGTGTGTGTGTGTGTGTGTGTGTGTGTGTGTGTGTGTGTGTGTGTGTGTGTGTGTGTGTGTGTGTGTGTGTGTGTGTGTGTGTGTGGGGGGGGGGGGGGTGTGGGTGTGGGTGTGCCAATGTGTGTGTGCAAGTGTTTGATCTGTCTTAATTACTTTGTTGTTGAATCGCTGCCTGTGCTCTCAGCCCAAGCGTATAGATATACCATTAGTATACATTGGTTTTGTTATTATCCGACAACATCCGTCCCAGAAAGATTTAACCATCCACGTCACAGCGGTGCCCATTGACAGCTAAATTATTTCCGGGGACATTTTCTGTAACGACTGGCTAATATTTTTTTCCAATACACCAAAGGTCTCTCCATGTTTTTTTTTGGGGGGGGGGGGGGGTTGTCTTCTTCATCCTCTTCCTCCTTCGAAGAGAGTCAGACTCTGCGACATCAGAAAGTTGTGGCGAATGAAAGACAAACAGGCAGAGACCAAGAGAGTGGAGGGAGCACGGTGAAACACTGTAACCCACAGCACTCTCCGGCACAGCCAAGCCTCCCATGGCGTGGGCTTTGGCACTTGGTCTGCAGTATTAAATGGAGTTGAGTGGTGCTGGCCAGGAAATCTCTCCCTTGCTGGCGTGGCTTCGAGTGCCCAATCTGAGGAGGAAACGTATGGTTCACACCAGGCTTCTCCAAACATAGAATGGAACGACACTAAATATGCTAATGATGGATCACAGAATTCATTCATTTATGTTCTGTTTTTGAAATTATCTCCTATTGGGTCTATTTGGTATTTCTGCAATATATCACATATTTTACATATTAAATATACAGCATACAATGATCCATTGTATACTTGTGTATTATAATGTAATTTAAATTATACAATTTATATAATTTATCCTGATTTCGTCTTCTTTCCGCTCTCTGTGACGCCCAAAATCTATCCTTCAGGATCACCAAATGATATCTCCTCTCATCTTAGATTTAATTTGTTCCCTCAATGGGTCGAGAAGGATCCACTTAGAGAGAGAGAGAGAGTCCCGTTGGGATTCTCCAGCCAGTTTCCATAAGAAAACAGAGGTTAAAACTCTGCTAAACCGGTTAGCAGCATCATGTAATAATTCCGCTGTTCCACAGCTAATGAGTTTGATTAATACTTGACCTTTGGAAACTTTTCACTCTGCTTTAAGCCGTTCCCTTTCGCCCCCCACCCCTATATTATTTTCCCACCCTAGATAATAAGGTGTTGGGTCGTGTACTGTAGCTACAGGGTTCTCTTAACACTGCTGACTGAAGGAGCGACCTCAATGTTTGCAAAGGCTATTGTGTGTGTGTCTAGGAACAAGGATTTGTCTAAAGTCTTGGAGGAAGCGTATTGATAATTCTCCAGGTGTAGTAAAAGTTTGAAATGATTGTAAACCCTAAAACATGTGAAACAAAGCCTTGTGTTTGTCCCATACATTCTCCTGGTCCCGCGCTTCACTCAGAAGGACAGGTTAAAAGCCGCTGAGGTGCGGGCCTATAAACCCGATCTGCAGGTGATGCATACTCCCCCACCCAGGTGTTTACAGGCCTCATCCCGCGAGATCAATCATGATTTGCAAACTTTTCCGGTGACAGCGATGACAGGTTTCTTGGGATAATGCAGAGAAATGGGAGAGGGGAGGGAAGGGGGAGGAGAGGGGATGAGGGGACGGGGGGGAGGTAAGGGGGAGGAGGGCAGGGCGGTGGAGGAGGGGAGGGCGGGGGAGGTAATGAGGAGTAGAGGGGAGTGAGGGGGGGATGGAGAGGGGAGGCAAGTGGAGGAGGGGAAGAAGGGGGAGGAGAGGAGAGGAGAGGGGAGGAGGGGGCTGATCTTAGTAAGTCGAGGTGTGATATAGGGGTGAGGGGAGGACCCTCTGGACCTGATTTCATTCTCTCCGTGCGTTGTTAAGGCCTCCCGCTCTCCTCACTGCTGGCACCTTAGCTGTCATCACTGGCACAAAATCATTCATCAGCGTTGTAGCGAGTCTGCTAACGCCTCCCGTACCGTACCGTACCGCCGCTATATATATTTATATACGTTTTGTCATTATTGATTGCGTGTGTGACGCATGAAGAGATGCAAGCCATAGGGCTCTTCCTGCGTTACGATGACCGTATAAAGGGTGAAGGTGTATGAGGTGTATTACTATTTAAATTGTTGTACTCATTTATTTATTTAGCTTGAAATGGCTTTAATCCAAAGCGACCTACAGTGATTTCAGAGGGGGTTAAGCATATTGCTGAAGGACGCCTACAGCTTAGACTGCGGACATTGGGCATCGAACCCAGAACCTTTCAGGTGGGATTCAAACGCCCTAACCACTATCCGGACCATCCCGCACCCTTAGGATGAAAGCGGTTTAAAGCCCTGCGCTCATCCCATTCTGCTTCATCTATTAATCTGTAAATCATTATTCCAGTCCGGTAGGGCGCAGGGAAAGTTGCTTTCGATCCAACGAGGCGCTCAAACAGGAAGTTCTGAGCGCCGTAGACGGTCTGTGTGTGACCCGCTCGCTACAAGTAGTTCGTTTTTTGAGCGGCAAATTGAAAGGCGGTGAATGTCAGTGTTCCTCTTTGTTGTTTAATTTATTTTCTTTTTCAGAGTGAGCGGGCGGGGAGGGGTTCTGGCTGTGACCGGCGGTCCTTGATGTGGCTATAGTTAGCCCCCCCACATGCTGGTTGACTGCAGGAGATACGCCACACTTCCCTCTCTCTCTCTCTTCTCCGCTCGGCTTCTACCTCGCTCGCTCACTCACTGAAGCTGCAGACCTCCCTGCCTTTGTCTGTTTGTCTGTCTGTCTGTCTGTCTGTCTGTGGCCCTGCTCTGGATTGTCTTGGTACAGACCTAGAGACGGACATGATAATGGACTGAAGCTATAAGTACTGAGTAACATTATGTCAGTCATTGTGATGCATATCTGGGTGATTCTCGTGGATGTGTGAAGCCTGAGACAGAAAGAAAGACGGAGCGGGACTAAAATACCATGCAGGGCTGGACTGGTGGGGGTGAGGGGTTTGTGGGTGTCCTTACCGTTAGGCAAACACACGCCGTAAAGGCGGGATTCTCTGACAGCGTTTCAGGGGTGGTTATGGAAGGATGAATGCTAATGATAGTTTAATCTGTCCTGAGGCTGATTGTGTTTTGAATTGTATAAATAGGATTCAGATCCCTATAGATTACGTCAGGATTATTAGGTTGGCATGATGGAGATTGATTTCAATACAGTTGTAAAAGGGATATCATTCAAATACATTAGATACAAATATAGCATAAAGATTGTTTCAGGATATTTTTGTTCAATTCATATTTAGCTTAATTATAGTACAGTTTTCTTAGTTATTACTTGAATTATCATATGGACTTTATATTATCGCACAAGTGCAATACGAGGACGAATATATCCCGTGTCACAGACAACCAGAACCGACGGCTAATCCCGTAACGTTGAAACAGCTCATTGTGTCAAAGTGGAAAATCCTAATGAAGCTAAATACTTCTATCAACGACCAACTAATGGCGTTATCGGCAGTTGACGGACATTGCCTCTGATAGGCTGAAGGTAAATGGAGTGTGTCCGCGTATCCGTGTGGCGGCGAGCGCTTTTAACCGCGGCTGTCTTATATATCGGCACACACAGTAATTTCCCCACGTTCACTATTGATTCGTGGCTGGGCTCCCGGGGTAGTGCTGTAAAGAGGGTAAATAATGACAGATTTGGATGGTGGTCTCCCCCCCCCCCCCCCCCCCCCCCCCACACATGACCCGGCTGGGCTGAGCTGTTTGTTCAGCCGCTGCATAACTGATGAAGGCTGCAGGGAACGCAGGAGCCATCGGGTCGTTACGGCCTTCCCTTTCCCTTCCCTTACAAATACATCAGGTGGCGGTGCAGGTGGTGGTGGAGGGGGGAGGAGATGGTAATCGGAACATGGGTACCTGGGTACTATGATCTAGGTTACCTGGTACTACCCAATTCCTATATATTACATTGGTACCACCTGGAATAATACCCATTACTCTCCACCAGAAATATTGGAGGCTGTTCCTCCACTCAGACTGGAACAAATAACACCATTATATGCTTGCCTCTGTATGCTTTACTCTATATGCTAGCCTCTATACTCTTGCCTCTGTAGGCTTTTCATCAGGTGAGAGCAGGTGACTGTCTGCAGCTGTTGCTGAGCACAAATCGGCTCCATAGAAACAACCCTGGTGGTCAAGATAACCAGACAGAAGATCAGACAGACTCAAAATACATACATAACAAACAGAGCTCTTTATTGTTTGCTTCGTAATGTACGCTAGTTATGGCGTACCAGTATTGTGTTTGCGATCATATGTCTCTGATCATTTTAACATGGCGCGTGCGTATTGCATTGGTGGAATGTATGTGTTTATGTTTGCGTTTCAAACCATAAATCAACATCAAGTGTTCCACCTTGACAGTGTATTTAGTATTACCGTTTTCCCCCCTCTTCAATATGTCATATATTTCCTAGGTTTTATCTCTTACTTCTATCAAGCTCCTAGCACGCGCGGCTGAGCCCGCGCCGCGAGGGCTAGCGTACGTCTCGGTCGCGCCTGGCTTTGTGCTGGATGAAGAAGTCGTAATCCTCAAACACACTTAAATTCCTCTAGAAAGACTCTTGATCCTGAATCCACTCATTTTCTTCAAACAACCCGTCGGCCCAAAAGAGAAGGGATATTTGGGGAAGGGCTGAAACCCTTGATTGAAATCTTCTCCAAGTGGACACACACACACGTGTGTATGATTTTATAAAAATACACCTCCACAAATGCACACTTGCAATAATAAAACACGCACACTCGCGTCCCCTTGAACACACGCACACACACACACACACACACCACACACATGGCCAGAGCATCTTTTTAAGGAGTCCTTTGTGCTCTGTTATTAAAAGGTAAACTTCTGGAAGGCCGGGGAATCGTGTCAATCATGCCACGTGTTTCGTCCAGCGACCCAAAGCTCGCTCTCGCCGCCCTGCCAGAGGAGCGGTTATCACCCGCACACCGCTGTTTGTTCTGCACTTTAGCTTCACCCACACACAGCGCAGACACAGCTCTATTGGATAGTGTATGAGAGAGAGAGAGAGAGAGAGAGAGAGAGAGAGAGAGAGAGAGAGAGAGAGAGAGAGAGAGAGAGAGAGAGAGAGAGAGAGAGAGAGAGAGAGAGAGAGAGAGAGAGAGAGAGAGAGAGAGAGAGAGAGAGAGAGAGAGAGAGAGAGAGAGAGAGAGAGAGAGAGAGAGAGAGAGTTTGTCTTGGTCTTGCTGTGTTTGTCAGATCCTATTGTCAGATCCTATTTGAGCTGTGGGTTCCTATTAAAACTAAACACCATATCAGAGGAATATTGCCAGGCTTCTTTAAATCACATATTGAGCCTGTGGCGTCGGCAAAGTAATTTACTTGTATGGTAGTTTAGAAGCGCCGCTGCCCTTGTGAGCTCTCTGTTTAAATTTGATTCTTCGTTTATTTACACAACGCATTGTAGCTTCCTCCCGAGATATTCCAAAATATATTTTATTATATTACTTATATTCTCACTCCTCGCACCTCTTTTTCAAATTATCGCATTGTTTGTCAGTTCATTTTACTTCAATATATTCATATCAAGAAAGATTATTTCTGGATATTTGCAGACCAATTCAAGACCTTAAGTCAACCATCTACTTCTCAACTTCCGTCGACATTTCTCAACGTAGCGTGCCGTCTGCACCTTCATGTTTGAGAAGATCTTCTGCAGATGGTCACATCCATGCCAAGAAACCACCAGTCTCTGCTTTCATGCAGAGGGCTATCGGATCAGTTCCTCAGGTGTCCACCGTGGTAATTGGAATCTGAAATCATGAAATCAATTTTGTTTGTTATCCTAATTCCTGTTCCGGCGGCAACAAGGATGATTATGTGTTTTGCTCGTAGAAGTCCATTATCATTGGCCAATAACTAATACTTTGCAGAGCCTCGACACTCAAACACACACACACACACACACAGGACTAAGGAAAACAGCAGAGCAGCAGAAGGTGCACTAATCCAGTCGTTAGTCAGTTTGCTGGACAAACTGACGTGTCTAACGTGGGGGACTGGGGAAATAAGGGGTACTTAGGGCCGTATTGACCCTTACAGCTGAGCCTGGTGCTGTTTGCTCTCTCGTAGACCAAGCACAACCTGACACACACACACACACACACACACACACACACACACACACACACACACACACACACACACACACACACACACACACACACACACACACACACACACACACACACACACACACACACACAGAGGGATACACATGTACAAAAACAGACGTGTGTACGTGTGCGCACACACACGCACACAGGAGTGAAAGGTGCATTGTCCTCATCAGTACCTTGGAGGTTCTGCATAAATAACCAAAGATAGTACTGCATGTAAAACAGATTTTAACCATTACATAGAGAACAACCCTTCATTAATAACAAAAATAACAAATACATTTAATTAGCGATCGTTATGATTAACGATTGATTCATTGATTCATATCTACTAATTGGAAAACAAACAAGCTTATCGGAGTACCACTGTCTGTCCTAAAAAGCGTTTAGCCGTTGAAATTCCTACAAAAAACCGCCCTGTCAATGAGGCGTTGTGATGGAATGCAGAGCAAACAATCATTAACATGTGATTGTAATTCATCATATCACGCGCAGTCGCTGACATCTTGCTGAAGCGTTTTTTCTTTTTTTTGGGTTCTTCCATCATTTTGATACATGCGCTCGGTTCCTTCAGACAACTACAAACAAACAGAGTGCAGGCTGTCGCCACATTTGCTCGAGATTTGAGATGAATGGAGAAAATGAATCGAGAAATCAGGTGTGTCAGGTGATTAGCAGAGTGATGTTGGAGATTAGCCTGAGTTACAGATAGCAGCGCAGGGAACACACAGGGAACGATATAACGCAGGGAGCACTCTATGATAGGGAACACATCGGGAACACTATATGATAGGGAACACTTTATCACAGGGAACACTACATCACAGTGAACACTATATCGCATAACACACATATAGTGAGGCCCAGCAAAGGCATGTCCCTATTTTCATCACTTTTAGAAGAATGTAACTATTTCATTTAGTTTGTTATGCTTGTTGCACTCTTTATTGATAGGCGATGAGTGCAAAACGAGACTAACATCTGAATTGTGAATTGCACTTGATTTATTGGTTTGACTTGATACTTCGTTGGTCAACATTATTAGCAGTTAGTCTGTATGTATGCTGTATGCTTTCGTTTGACACCCAAGAAACAACTACTTAATTGAATGGGGATATATACTGTTTTAACTGAGGCCATGTCCCTATATTTTGCCCCTTGACTAACTTAAAACTGGTGGAAAGTAGCCTGTGATCACCAGGCTGCACAAACCATTTTGATCACAATCAGGAAAAACACCACCCCAATAACGTTGTGAAGTCTCTTAATCTGAAGGGTTAGTGTAATCTGAGTGTTGCACTGGAACGACTCCACCATACGTCTGCTCCTGAGGAGAAAGTGGAGTTTGGAGACGAGTTAATCATTCGGACCATTCTATTGGCCCCCCCCCCATCCTCCGCCCTCCATCACTACAGCTGCTAGGGTCACTGATGTGAGGATGTGGGTGACAACGCCTGGGTGTGTGTGTGTGTGTGTGTGTGTGTGTGTGTTTGTGTTGTTCTAAAGCCTCATTGAGCGAGCCGTCACAACCAGGACATCGTAATGGGCCGCGGCCACCAGGGGAACCCCCTTGAGTGTGTGTGTGTGTTCTGAGGGGAGAAAAGTGACATGTAGTGGGGGGGGGGGTGGTGCGAGATGAGAGATCCGTAAGCAATGACTGGGAGCCCCCCCCCCCCCCCCCCCCCCCACTCAGATTTGTAAAAGGGGGTGGGGGAGTGAAGTTGTAAAATGGAAACACAGCTCTCCCCTGACAGCTGCAGTGAATCTGAACTCCCCTGTGCTGCACTGGCTATGATGTTGGAGGAGGAGGATGGGGAGGAGAAGGAGGGGGAGGAGGAGGAGGAGGAGGAGGACGCCAGACTGGGAGGAGGTCCCCGAGGCTGGTTGTTGTTTCATGTCAGAGATTAGATTGAACCGAGAGCCATGGGTTCATGCTCACACTCTCGCAGTCTGTGGAATTCTGTGTGAGCCACGACCCTCCCAGGGTCTTGTGGTATACTCACCCCCCCCCCCCTCCTCCCCCACGCAGGATGTGATGCGTCGTGGCCTCACCCGACACTCCCTGTGGTGCTTTGGACTTTCCAGAGCTTCTGGATTGCGGTTATCAAAAGAACGTGTACATTGATGTATTGTAAAGGGGAAATAAAAGCATTGTACAGAAAATATCCTCCAGTCATCCAGAACGGGCCAAAGAACGTCTACATGGTCAATCTTATTCAACCGGAGATCTCAATGTTTTGAGACTTCTGGAATCGGACAATTCATGTTTTCTCCTTTTTTCTTTTCTCATGTCAATCGACCTGCTTGTGGATATTCAATCCAAATAAACCCTCTACAAAATGAATGAATACCATAAGCTACCGAAATAACTGCGTGAAAAAGTGTTTTTTTTATTTCATACGCCTGCTTGATGCAAGCGCTCTCCAGCGAGGGCAGTCTTGTCGGTGTGTGTTCCCGCCACCATCGGCAGGCATGTGGAAATGTGGGAATGTGGGAATGTTGACAACATACACGTGAAAAACGCGCCCCACCGGTCGTGTCAACGCAGCGGCACAACAAGCTGTCAGGGGGACCGGGCTTTGAGAAGGCGATTGATTTCCCTTCAACAGAACCAGGAGGTGAGACAGGAGAATGAACGTTGTGTGTTTGTAAGCATTAAGCACCTTGCTATGAAAGAAAGAAAAGCCCAGCCCATTCTTTTTCCAAAGCGACTTCCAGTTAATATCTCTTTACATCCTCGTCATTAAGAGCAAGGAGAGGGTACAGGACACATTAACATGGGGACTCGAACCCAATGCCTTTTTGGCTGCAAGTCGAACACCCTATCCTCTAGACCTGACTATCCTGCCGAGTTGCAATAAAATATTCCCACACAACCATTCATTTCAATTAAATGTGCTGCACTTAAACGGCACGGCTTCCCCCGGAAGAGTATTTAGCAATGCCTTAAGACAGTGCTCCAGGACCCCTCCCTCTTCAAACGCTCGGGTAATAGAAGCTGCCGGGAGATTCACCCTTTTTCGCTGCAATAATCCAAGTGATGCATGCGTGTCTGCGCGGCGCGCTAAGAGGTTAGCTGTCCCCTTCAGATCCAGACGTGAGACGGCTTAAAGAAGGCCCCTCTGACGGCGTCTGTCAGAGGGGTAAAGAGCACTGGCTGCCATACGTCATCCGCGCCCGGCGGAGGCCCCCTGGATTCTGAAGGAGTGCAGCAGTCAAAAGCCCATAAAAGTGAGTGACTCCTCTGAGCATCTGCCACGGCGCGCCGGCCCGGAGATCCAACGTCAGAAAGGAGGAGATAACGTGCTCACTCGCTAATGGGCAGCCGACCAGACGCCGCGCTCATTTCTCACATCATGTCATCGGCTGGGGGTTGGATGAAAGGAACGGCCGGGCGACGGGCCCGCGGTTCTCGTCCAGACCAGCGTGGATGGCTCTTTTATTTATTTTTTTCTCACTTTTGTTTCCCACCGTCACCCCCTCCTCCTCCTCCTCCTCCTCCTCCTCCTCCTCCTCCTCCTCACTTTTTATTTGTGTTGACTCGTAGCGTCGGGAGGGATGACGGTTGGCGGGGCGGCGGATCAGTCAGCCTGATGATCTGCGCGGCGTTCCCTCCGCGGTTGACAGGTCCCCCCCGTCCGTCCCCCCCCCCACCCCCCCTCCCCCCCGGTCTGGGGGATGGCGTGCGCGTGGCTAGCGCTCGCACCGCTACGTCACATCAGATGCTGTAACCTGACAGAATGTACGAATCTACGCGCTGTGGGGGGGGGGGGGGGGGGGGGGGGGCATCACAAACTCTGTCTTTTGTAATTTTCTGACAGAGACCGAAAGAAAGGGGTGGGGGGGGGGGGGCGACTGGGTGGGCCTAGGGTTTCTACCGTTTCATGTAGTAAGAATTAGTGTCAGTCAAAGTTAAGTGGCTATTTTAAGATAAATAGGAGAGGATTTCCGTGCCATGTTTGTGGGCGACAAGCTTTAAAAAGGCTATGCTAATGTGAGGAGATGCTGATTGGTGGCTGGATGTTTTCATTTCCTGAACATTGTGAGCTCGCGGGACACGCCGTGTCTAAATATCCATTCTGAAAAGGTTAGCATGCAATTAATGCTTAAATTCACTGCCAATGTCCGCCATGTTAGATTCAAAGTAACAATGGATGTAAAGATGCTTATCCACTCCGGTTAAGTGTAGTCAGCCGAATATATGTCTGCTCATTAAAGGCCAATTTTCATTTGCTAAAGACAAGTCGTGTGTTTGGCCTTGATGCATTTCCATTTCCTCTGGGAGATAAGAATGCATGTAACAGGTCGTACGTGTTACCATATATTGTCTAATCTTTTGTCACAACTAATTATGGCCATTGGAGAATGAGTGTCAGAATATCTAAATACATGTCGTCCATTGAAATCGTCCATTTTGGAAGGTTTCTGCCTCTCCGAAATAATCAGGATTCTTTGTTTATTTTTTCGTCTTATTTCGTCCGATACCGGATGCCTTGAAGCGCTGCGGTGCGCGAATAAAAAAGGGGAGAACACTTGACATCTCAGACAGGCGAACAATTACATCGCACACACTCTTACGGTTTATCAATTATTCCTTAAACACGGGAGTCTTTGTTTGGGTGCGGATGCGACTGAAGCAGAAGGAGAAGAGGGATGAGAGAACAAGTGATTTCCTTATGAGGTGCAGCCGCCCGGACCCGCTCCTACTGCTCGCGCACCGCGCTTCCAGAGCCCTGAAGATTAAGACATATATTGGATTTATGATGGAGGGCACAAAGTTCATTTTCAAAATAAAACTGAATATTATTCATATTCCTTTTAAAATTCAGATTGCCAGCTGACCTGTGACTTGGACGTAGTGTATTACATTTTCAATGAGCTGCCTGGCCGCCGCGGCCCGGTCCCATCCTGCCTCTGTTTCCCATCCTCGTCAGGACCAGGGGATCTGGGGATTAGACCCTTCGTCATTTAAGCGGACGCAAGAAGCCATCAAGGGAATTTAGACATTTGTGATATAATTTTTTTTCCTCCTGATATTATTAGCCCTCGGCTGTTCCCCTTCATAAGGGAGACAGTAGTCCAAGTATATATATTTTAGACTTTAGCCGTGAGTAAACACAGACTAAACCAGAAATACTGTCCCTCTTTGTACCATGGTGACAATCTCCCAAGGCGCACACACACACACACACACACACACACACACACACACACACACACACACACACACACACACACACACACACACACACACACACACACACACACACACACACACACACACACACACACACACACACACAGATAGTGGTGGGAGCGGAATGATTTTCATATATATTAAAATTGCCACCTACTGCAGCATATGAAAGTGTGTAAACTGCTAAGGCGCAGGCTTACAGATGGAACTAGTGGCTCTTTTGATTCAGATTTCCACCTGGATGCTCTGACCTCTCCAACAAGGTGGTCCATAATCTCATTCACACGCCAAAGACCCTCATGCAGAATGCATAAAACCAGAAAGATAATATTGACATTGTTCAGCTGGACAAAAACTTGCATGTCATACACAAATATTAAGAAGAGTATGAAAAGTTATTAAGTCCCCTCTAGCAATATGCACTCTTACGAAACCATGCACAATATGATGATGATAATAATAATAATAATAATAATACTCAATACAGTAAATCCTCCACCAGCAACATGGGGAGCTCCTATGTCACATGGAAATATTAGCACAATATCCCATGTTTTTTCTTCCTTCTAACAAGCATTACAATACTGTGAGATGGGCAATATTGAGACAATGTTGGGCATAATCAGTCAGTAGCTACGCTGGTGCGAATGCACAGCACATGGTAATAAAGCCACAACTTCAGCATGGCAAGTACCCCCACCCGCCCAAACCCCGCCCCCATCCACACCCCCACCGCCTCGCACCAGCGCCTGCCTCATCACTCCACACAAAATATCTCCGCCTTAATTGGTCTGTGCCCCTCCAACATGTTTGTAATGGAAAAAGCAGCACATAATTCTTAGTTTGTTGGCTGGCGGAGCCCAATTTACAAAAGTGGAGGTTGGTGATAAGCAGAGACTCTGCAGCAGAGGAGTCTTCAGAACAATGAATCACCCCTCAGCCAGGGTTGAGCAGAATATAATTGAGTCCAACATCTCTGAGCACTTTCAGCATAATTAATGGTAATCTGTAACAGAGGAATCTGAGATTCCAGTCCACAGAACTGTTTAATTAGGCCCCGTAATGAAAGCACAGGCACTACAAGAATATGGCCGTTCTCATGATTAATGATTTGAGCTCGTGAACACAAAAGCGCTGCACCGTTAACTCCAGTGGATGCCGCTGTATGTCTCTGGCATTTACACCAAAATACATGCGGCTGTTTATCCTTTTCATCAGAAAGGGAAAATATTGTATTCTTTGCATGGTTGAAGAGATTTCTCTCTTTCTACTCTGGCCTAATCTAGTTAATTTTTTTTTACCAACGTATGAAAAGAGGGAAAAAATAGTGTTGGCACAATGGTTTACGCACATTTAATTTGGCTCCATGTAAATACTGTGGCCCCTTTTAATTAAATAGTGATTGCAACTATTATACCAGGCCGTGTTGGAGCATGTCCTCCACGGTGCCTCCATGGTGACAGCTTAATAGTGGATCTGGCTCGGACCCTTGAACACCACAAATGTGTAAAATATGATTAGATGCACCTGCCATTTTGTGAGGCCCAGGCCTCAAACGCGTTAAACAAGCTTTTTGTTTTTAGCGTTTACGTCCCAAAGAATATATTGCGGTCAACAATTGCGCCCAATTTGAAAAGAGTGTCTTTTCGCGTTGGGGCACGCTTTTATTATTTTAGGTTTACTGTAAGCAGGCTGGTAAAACGGCTGATTATTCATGGGGTTTTCAGCAGGCTTCACAGTGCAGAGATTGGTGTGTCACAGAGAAACGGCGAGGCAGCGTTCACTCATGTCATAAAACGGACATACGATTTCAGGGTTGTTGTTTTATTTTTTTACTTAAAAGTCTGAATTACATTATTGAATGAAATGCTTCAGCTGCTGCCTGTGCCTCGAAGGCATTCCTTCCTGCGGTTCTCGGGAGTGCTGGGCTCTGGTCGAGGCGGGCTGCCTGGCAGGGTGATGTGGTGGTGGGGTATGTGCTAGGCTGCGTCCACCTTTTTTAAATGGATCTCATGAAATGCACAATAATAATACAGTCATAACATTACCGGGAAACAAAATAAGGTTCCGTTTGGTATGAAATGGGATTTTCTTACCGTTGGTGGTGGTGATGGGGGCTGGTGTGTGTGGGGGTGGGGGGGGGGGGGGGGGGGGGGGGGGGGCTGGTGTGTGGAAGGGGGTGTGTTAGGGAGGGGGAGGGAGGGGACAAAAGCTATTAGTCTCTCCTCATCAGTTTGTGGGCTATAATGTTGTGATGTCATGTTTGCCATCGTGCACCACATTGGAAGTTACATCTTTAACTTACTTGAAGACGGTCATTTACCAGCGCTCCATTTGAATGTTAGGAAATATTGAAATTAAAAGACAATATCATCCAATAATATACATACAGTAGGGTGGAGAAAAGTCGTGTGCTGTATTCTGTGTTAGTAATGTGTTAGTGTTGGTAATTTCCCATTTCACACATATACACACATCTAATCTCTTGAAAAAGGAGAGAACGAGGCGAGGATCTGGGGCCCCATTAATCTATGACAAGAACTTTCCAAAAAATGAAAACAAAAGAGAGACATAGAGAGAGAGAGAGAGAGAGAAAGAGAGAGAGAGAGGGGGCGAGAGAGCGACCGAGAAAAGAGCGAGAGAGAGCGATTGGAAATGAATGTAACCAAGCCTCTTTTTTTTTTTCATCCTGTGCGTCTAAATCTTGTTTAGTTCTTTTAATTCTACACTTTGTGACCTGGATGTGGCCGTCGCTGCACATGAAAAGAAATTACAAAAGCCCTCAGAGTCACACAGCAGAGCGGCTTCCTTCAGCACTGGTGCATTTGTCATTGCCAAAAACAGCAGAGTTTAATTAAGTGTTGTGAGCAGCCTGGTGAGAAACACACTTTAAATGAAACCTCGGAACACGGCGCCGTTGGTTCTTTACCTTCTCCACATCAGCAGGGGCGCACCGCGCATTTCTGTCTCTCCAATAGGGGGAGGCTGGGGGGAGTTCAGGGCTGTGTTGGTTCTTCTAGTGATTCATAAACGGACTTCCTTCTCCCCGTCCAACCCTCACACCCCTCAGAATACTGTTCCATTTCAGGATGGTTCTCCGGGTTTGGATACGGAGTGGGATGATGGATGTTCCTTCTTAGCTTGAACATTATATTTACTCTTGATAAATTCATGGTTGTTATCAGGGGTGAGAGAGAGAGAGAGAGAGAGAGAGAGAGAGAGAGAGAGAGAGAGAGAGAGAGAGAGAGAGAGAGAGAGAGAGAGAGAGAGAGAGAGAGAGAGAGAGAGAGAGAGAGAGAGAGCGAGAGAGAGAGAGAGAGAGAGAGAGAGAGAGAGAGAGAGATCTGTCGTGTATGGCAGTAGGGGTGCATCTATGAATCCGGAAAAGAATTACATGGCGTATTATCTTGTGAAGCGGCAAGACATTCTGAGTGCGAGAGAAGGAATTAATTCAACCCCCCCCCCCCCCCCCTTTTAATAATGGATTGTTTCAAGTTGGTAAGCATTTTTATTCGGTAATGCATTTGTAAGTATGTCCTTTAGAGTGTGATAGAATACAGCGGGAGAGCCATTGCTAAGAAGGAGAGAGAGAGAGAGAGAGAGAGGGAGCCATAGAGGAGAGAGAAGGGGAGAGAGAGAGACAGGGGTTAATGTACACTAAACATTGTTGTGGAAGAGGTCCTATGTGTTAAGTGTGCGTGTTGTGTGAAGTTCGCAAGTCTACACATCAGAGGGATTTTACACTCTCACACTATACACCATTCATTTAGTCTAAAATATACATTTCATAAATCTGCTCATGGGTATGAAAAAACACATATGCATTCCTTAGAAGTTATTTGCATTATTTACAGGTCAGATGATATATGGTTGTGAACACTAGGTAATTGTATCATCGATCAATTGATCATATCATTGATCAATTGATGGTGAATGGTTCGTCCCTTGTGACTTATTGGACACTACAGAAGAGCTTAACATCAAGACAGAAAACCTAAGTCAAGTTTGATTTTGTGTAGTTTGCGAGACAAATTGTCTTATTTGAAAAACTAAATCACAATAGTACAATAATACAAAAATACCAAACCACCATTTCACCATTTAACCCACCCAACAATTAATTCAGTTCAGGTCTCAAACTTCGACCGAGACGCATGGAGAAATTCTTTGTAACTCAACACTGTACACACTTTCCTACACTCTTCCTGTTCCTTCAAAGTAACCTCAAACTATTTCAAAGCGAGCTTCCTTGTCAGAGTGGCTGTTAAAGAGCCAGTCGTCTCTGGTGCCCATACGTTCTAACAAGCTCTGAACCCAAACATGGAGCCCAATCAAAGTCAACCTACATGAATTTTAAGCAAAGTTGGTGGATGGAACATTTTCTTCTCCGTGTCTGATGACATTTCCCCAGCTCTCTCTCTCTACCGGCGGCTGCTCCTACGTTTGAGGGATCAGACATTACAAGGTCCAGGCTTTATTAACGACAACGCCCCACGAACCCTCGCACCGGGAAAAAGGTGTAAGAAGCCTCTGAAAGAAGTGTGTGCGTCGCGTAAGCGCTGTTGACTGATCCACACACACACACACAACGGATGGTTGAGGTTAGCTCCCACAAGAGGAGCTGTTTAGGCGTCAGGCGGTCCTCACCCATGGGAGGAGAAGCTGCCTTGATTCATGTTTCATAGCGGGCTTGTTCATGCCATGCCAGGGCCTGGCTGTCCCCTACACGGCCAGCTTCCAACCCAACCTCTGACCCGAGGTGAGGCGCTGGGAAGTGTCTTTGCTACTGTAATGTGCACTCTGTGCTACAGCTGATGCATGTTTAATGGTATACATTTTTTTAATGTAATATCACAAACAGGAGTATATAGGAGTTACAGAGAATACATTGATTGGTTGACTTGGACCTGGACTCTTGATTAAATGCTATGGAGTCATGGTTGATAAGCTCCTATATTTCTTAAATGTACCTTTTATTGTTTGTGTAACACAATTGCGAGAACGATCTTGGTTCTCACTCAGCTGAGCATGGCTGACCGTGGATCAGTTTAGGGGCTGAGTATGGCTGACCGTGGATCAGTTCAGGCTTCTGTTGGCACTCTATCCATAACGTCAAAACCAGAGATTATCATTTTTACAGCTCTGCTTAATGTACACTATTAGCTCTGTATTTAAACACGATCATTTAATTGATTCACAAATTGATTTATTGATGTTAATTCAAGTGTTGCAAGTATTAATCACGCACACACAAGAAGAATCGCACACACTCAGAAATTAATTTACTACATTATATGAGCTGTTGTGTGATCAACTAATGATATGAATTAATCAATTTTAATAAGAGTTCCAACACTATTGGTTCAGCCAATTTATCACTTTGCATGACAGAGACGAATTTAGTATGAGCTTACTATGGAAATACACAACCTATTTATAAAGGTCCTTGACTGAGCTTTGAAATGTATAAACACCATAAGGTGTGTGAGGGATAGGTTGACAAGATTAATACTGGACTGATTGTTATCAGAAATATTGTGCTGGGTTATTTTGTATAAATATCTAGTGTGACGATGCAGTGGCCAATCAGGATATTCAAGTGCAAGTGCAATGACATTTCATCATATCGTCATATCGATATGGTTAAAATTCTGGGTTAGGAAACATCTAATTATGAAGGCCTATGACATATGCCAATTACAGACCACAGAGGCTTTCCACCGTATCCTAATTGGGATTCACTGAGAGTGAGTGTACATACTGTTTCCATGGTGTCGTATGCATCAAAACAACTAATAAGCTGTTATGAAGATGGTGTCCATATGGTACTGTGTACAGGGGAGTAAATCAACCTGTTATCCGAAGTCCCAGGCAACCATGGCGACTCAGTTCCTAGCTACCAAGTAAATAAGAAAACAATGTTAATAGAAAAGAAGTTAAAGAAGTGGAAACAGATTCCCCAGTCCATCAGTCCTTGTCAACACCTGCGACTACACCCCTGTGTGCTGAGGGCCCGACATCGCTTCTGTCCAATAAAGTAGAGTTTTATTACACGACCATAAAGTAAAACTGCCCCCCTTGCCTCCTCTCTTCTTTCCTGCACAACGCGATAGGCTCCGCACTCCAGAGAAGCAGGTAAGCAGTTCATTAGTGGTGATGTCATGTCTTCAGAGTATCGATCTCTGCAGTCAATGGAAAAAAAATAGCAAGTGGGTTTATAAGCTACTTGTCCGTAGCAACGGGCGACATAAATTATTTAAAAAGGGCAGATTCACCACCGCTGCCATGGAGCCATCAATCACTGGATATAGCAATGACAAAAAAGCTGAGCTTCACAGGACTCTCTCTCTCTCTCTTTCTCTCTCTCTCTTTCTCTATCCCCCCCCCCCCCCCCCCCCCCCCACAACAATTCTATCAGCCAGGTGAGGTGTGAGGAAAGGCAGGGGTGACCGCGTGTCACTCACATTGTTGCCTCCGCCTTTGAGGGCCCTGGCTCCCCACTCCACCCTGGGATGGGATGACTAAATGGATTCTCTCTGTGTTCACCGCTGGACTCCCCGCCTGCGCACACTTCAATTTGTCTAACAATAAGGATGGGCCGCAGGAGTGGGAGGTCTTCCAAAGAAGGGATGAATTTTTTATTGAATACTTGAATTGAGTCGCAAGTGGCGCAATATTTATTCATGGAGGGTGGGGGGGGGGGGGGGGGGGGGGGGGTGTTCACCGAGGGATTCTGTCGGACGGTGAACCGTGCAAAAGGTACGGAGGAGCATGTGTGGTCCGTCGCGTTCGCCCGTGGCCATGCGTTGCCGTCGCCTCAGCGGCTGCTTCTTCGCTCGCGGAAGATCAGGACCCAACTCCACCTTCTCAAACAAACAAAAAAAGCATCCATAATCAACATTTCGAGGCGAAAAGGGCGTCATTTGGAACTATTATTTAGACAAAATACGATAAGGGGTGTGTGAAAGATATCTACATACTTCTCACAGGTCACAATGGCCTTTTCTTTTTTTAGTTATCACGTGTGTCAAATACAATAATTAGTATTCACCATATACATTTGTCTATCTACCCTATTGTTTGATGCAAACGTCAAACTTCAAGCTTCTATTGTCAAAGAGTCACTCTCTCGTATTCTGCCTATCCATTGAGTTTCTCTTTGCTGTCTCTTAAACGCTGAACATGCGGCACACACGTGCCATAAGGTGCATGCAGTTTATTAATAGTACATTATATATATATATATATATGTATTAATAACGCACAAACACATGCGGTATACATATGCCTGACGCGTGCAGCGACTGAGGGAACGGCGCAGGGTGCAGCGAAATGTCATCAGCAGTGCAGCAATTATGCAGTTAAACGTAAAACCGTAATGACTTAATGGATACGATGCATCATCAGCCACTATGGTGATTTATGCATTTTCTTTTTTAAATAACCAGTTTCCAAGCCCCTGAACCCTCTCAGACGCGTCGTATTCTCACTGTGTGTAACATGTCTGTACGCTTATTACACATACATTCTTAGTCTGCATGTTGATATCGATCAAGGGTCTTTTTTTATCATAGCTTCATGTAAACTAGTGGTTCACTAGTAGAGCATAGGACCCTGATGCATTAAAGATATAGTGTAGAGGCTAATAGTGACTACATCCCCAATGTCTACAGTCTAACCTGAAGGCGTCATAGAACAAGAAGCGCTGACCTCTGACCTGCTCATTAAGGACATGTATCTGAGATCACTGTGAGGTTAAAAGCGTCTGCTAAATGACTGAACGGTAAAAGGCAAAAAACAAACCGACCCAGCCTGTTAGAGCATCTTTGTGGTCTTCTAAATCAAACGGTATGTTTGATGAATATTTGATTGACTCCTGGCGACATGAAAGGCAGGAAGAGGAGCTGGTCAAACGGACCTTTGTTGTTTCAAACGCCTCCCCCCCGGTGGTAGACCTGTGGCCCTGGGGCCTCGGGCCCGGCTGCCCTCTCTCCATCCTGGTAGGAGGAGACCGAGTGCTGGCCTGCCAGCCCTCTGCTTGGGAGGGAGGGAGGGAGGGGGGGGGAGAGAGGGAGAGGGAGAGGGAGAGAGAGAGAGAGAGAGAGAGAGAGGGAGAGGGAGAGGGAGAGGGAGAGAGAGAGCTGATGAAGTGGCGAACGCCGGCCTGATGAAATGAGACGTACGGCGGGATATGAATGACGAGATCTGAGAGGTAATTGCTGCAGAGAAGCTCCCTCCTGCCTCGTTTCATTTAGTTTATTAGCAATTTATGGCCTCGCTCTCCTCCCTCACTCTCTCGCTCTCACGCTCTCTGTGTGTCTATGTCTCTCTCTCTCAACCTCTCTTTCTGTCTCTCTCTCTCTCTGTCTCTCTCTCTCACGAGGGGGTTGATCTGAATCCCAGGAGCTGCAATGTGAGGCAGGAGCCGGTGTTACGGCTCAAGGGGGAAATAATGGTTTAACTTACAACAGTTTTAATTCTCTTTGACTTATCTTTAATGTGTCTGCACAGTGGAAAGGTAAGTTATGTTGGATCTGTGTGAATAAGGTACAGGGAGTGTAGGACACTGTAGAATACTGGTGTCTGGTCCTAAAGTCTGTGGAAAAGAATTTAAGTACTTTAATTAGTTATTTGGTTCTTTATCACTTTATTTCTGTTTCTGCTGCTGGGGAGATTTAAATTGGCTGGGATTTTTGAATGAAATGACCTCCAATATTATTAGAGGTAACGGTACATGGAATCACATACAATAAATAATAAATGATAATGAATTATATTGAATATTAGAGAATTAAAACAATAATTAAAATGATGCTTTATTGTTATTTTATGCTTCGTTGTTGTTTTATCCTTAAGAAACCATTGCTTTGCACCAATCATCCATATGTGCACATCGCTTCAACACCTTCCGAGGCCAACTATGATCCAAATGAAAGCACAACATCTCAGATGAGAGTCTAACCAGTTGAGCTGCTGTGGCTGATGGAGAGGGGTAGGGGGGTGGGGGGGCCCAGCAGGGGGTCCCGGTTGTAGGTGAAGGTATCCGTGCTATCAGCACCACTGGCTGTCTAATGCACGGTGTCAGTCCCCCGCGGTAGCGGGATGGGATCCGGGTGTGTTGGGGGTCTGACCGGGCCGAGGCTGTGAAGCTGGACAATAACAGGCAGGGGATCGGGGCGCAGGCTAACGCTAAGTGATGGCTTCCTACTGTTCTGTCCTGGTGGCTGAGACCCAGCCACCAGGACAGAGGCCGCTGTACATGTCGGCATGGAGGGGGGGATGGGGTGGAGTCAGGCGATGGGGCCTTGAGAGCAGCAGAGTCCGCTAAGGATTTGTATTTGCGTGATTGTGTTGCGTCGGATATCTCCATTACTTGACTTGAGCATTCATATAAAAGGATGCAATGTATTAGCATTTTTTTGTAAATGTAACACATTCAAATACTTTTGTTTTCGGATACACTGTTGTCTCTGCGTTCTTTGAATTAATAATACTTCTACTGCTAATACTGTTGGGAATGCTTTGTCATCAGAATAGAGTGGAAAAAAAATAGCTAAATAAAGCCAACGAAGCAGTGAGTTTTAGGAAGACGGCGGCTGGAATCCATGGAAGACGGCGACGGTTCAACCATGAAAAACAGCCCCTTTACCAAAATATAGGGAGAGTGAAAGAGAGGGACAGAAGAGCACTGACCATAGTCCAGGCTCCTCCCCCCCCCCCCCCCCCCCCCCCCGCCTGCTGTGTACGCCCGTGTGGCTGCGCTGAGTGACAGGTCTGGTGGCGGCTCTGGAACGCTCTGTGGCACTTCCCTCCGCGGGGTGTCCATGGACCGACAAACCCACGGGAGGGGCTCCCACTGGGATGGGGGGCGTGGTGGGGGGAGGGGATGAGTGCCATGGCCTCGCTCTTCCTACCTAACTGGCTGACCTGTGACCCCGCCCGTTTGGTCTTTCGGCGGTGATGAAGAGACAGTGGTGGCCGGGAATCCTTCTGCGGCCGAGCGGCGCTTTGTAATTGATGTGGCGGGAGACGTCAGCACAGATCTGTGGCTCGCACACCCCCCCAATCCTCTCTCACTTCCTCTCTCCGTCTCTCTTTCTCTGTCTCTCTTTATGTTTCTCTCTCTCTCTCTCTCTCTCTCTCTCTCTCTCTCTCTCTCTCTCTCTCTCTCTCTCTCTCTCTCTCTCTCTCTCTCTCTCTCTCTCTCTCTCTCACCCCCGCCCCTGCCCCCCGTAAAGCCACTCCACTCGCCCAAGACCTGTCGAGACCAGTGGCAGCAAACTGTTACCTATAGTCAATTAGACGTACTCTATCTGCTCCCCCTGCTTTGTGCAAATCTCTCCCCGTAGCCCACCCCTACATGGTCAGTTACTCTCCCCCCCCACCCCCGCTAGGGCTGCCTCCATCTGGGAAATGGAAAAAAAGACTGAGGGCTGATATCTCAGCGCCAGAGCGGGGCTGTGTGATTACGTATGGAATAAGGTGGGAGAGGACGGTGGATTTTCATATTTGAATGAGGGATCCCTATCTGTTGACACGCGCCCCGGCTGTCTAACGGTGCATATGGATATTGTAATCACGCAGCCGTATATTGTGCACGGCGCCCGGTGATACCGGGACTAATTGGTGTTAAAGTGAAAGCGAATGGGTTCCCGATCTGCGGCGAATCCGGGACGCGCTGGCCTGTAACGTCCGCTACACTCCGTCGTCCCACAATGTCACTAACTTACACGCATAGAGGACAAACCCTGTCCCAAAGCTGCTCCTCACTACTGCTACGTGGAGTCAAGAGGGATATTCCAGCACCGGCCCACACTTATAATAATTGAAGAATACATCCCCATGATACATGTATATAGTCATTCAAAATATTTCGGATGCCGGTAACTTTGGGTTGACAATGCAGCCTACAGTTACACCTTGTTTACTTCGCTACAGCTGAGACAATGTAGAAAAGATACGCTTTTTGTCAGACCGGGAGATAGAGTGTCCCACCGCCGGTGGGTTTATCAAGACCACATGCTGTCCGAGTGATTACGACCAGCGCCCTGCCACACTGAAGGTCCGTGCAGTTTAAATTCAGCTGGAAAAAAGAACCTTCTTGAGATTAGCAAGTTACTTCGGGGGAAAGATAGCAATCAACCAATTGGATGTGTCTGCTGTGTGTCTTCCCCTGCCACCCCCTGTTGAGGGTGTGTGTGTGTGTGTGGGGGGAGGGGGGGGCATCAAACGCACGATGGCTTGTGGTAGACTGTGTTAAAACCAGAAGCACACCAACGCTCCAACACAGCCACCGAGAGCATCCTTAGCCCCTCCCGGGAAATTCCTTATTTATATATTTATCATGACGAAATATTCAAACATAACAGTTGTGATTATTTCCGAAAGGGGAAGGTCAACTTGGTTAAAAAAGAAAAAAGAGTGGGAGATGAAAATGCAATAAACAGCCTGTCTCTCTCCAAACAGAGTTTTTGATCGAGAAGAGAGAGAGAGACAGAGAGAGAGCGAGAGAGACAGAGAGAGAGAGACGCACACATGCGTTAAGCACACACACAAGGTTAATGCACTATGACTGTTGAAATGTCCATGATATGGCAGTTGAATCAAGAATTACAGTGGAATGAACCATGCTGTTGATCCAAATGATTCTTTTTTTCCCCCAGTATTCCAGCATAAATTAGACCTTTTGTCTGTCCACACATTCTCCATAACAGATAGATTTCAGCCGTTTGTTCTCAGTAATGCATTATTGAAGGGGTGTGTGTGTGTGTGTGTGTGTGTGTGTGTGTGTGTGTGTGTGTGTGTGTGTGTGTGTGTGTGTGTGTGTGTGTGTGTGTGTGTGTGTGTGTGTGTGTGTGTGTGTGTGTGTGTGTGTGTGTGTGTGTGTGTGTGACTGCGTGTGGGTGTCACATAAACGTAAACGTTCGTCTTTTGTTTTTGTTTTTGTTTGCTTTTTTAACAAGAAATGATTCAGTCACAGTTTTTATTTCCCTAACAGATGCGTTCTTCATAGTGTTGAGTAGTGGGCGTGTTGTATCTTTTATGCAGAGAGTTATAGTTATGACTTCTGCTGTATATTGAGATGTGCAGTATTCATCACACACTCATCCTTGAGCAAACCTGCTGGCAAACATTGACAATCTCTCGCCACTCATATTAGGATATCACTGATATGAGACAAACTTTGGTAAAAAAAGAGACTTTGTTTCACATAAAAACCTGTTGATTAAAGTGAACTCGCTTGCCGTAGACCAAATGCGTCTATAAATGCAAACAGAATTTTTTACAGGCTCTATGAATCTTTCTTGAGTTTTATGTTCGATATGTCTGCCAGTTCACCCCAGAACACCTTTGCTACGTAAATTCCTATGTTTTATTTCCTTTGTTCAAGCACATTAGCTATGGAGATGAATTCACATAGGACAGTATAGCGCCACATATTTTTTAAATAATGAATTAGCCTCTTTTAGCTTAAGCTGCTGTACACATTCCTAATCATTCAATATTTATGTAATTAAATTAATTAATACAATCCTATTTGTTTGTCGCAGACTTATTTTGTTTGTTATTTTCCATCCACAATGGAGAGTCGCAAATCCTACGCCCAAAAGATGGAAACGATAGGTTAGGATTCCAATGTTACCACTGGTGTATGTCAAGCTGTCCAAGTGTGTGTGTGTTTGTGTGTGTGTGTGCACATGTCTGTGTGAGCATGTGTGTGCCAGTATGTGCTCCCGTATGTGTGTGTCTGTGTGCACGTGTCTGTGTGTGCATGTGTGTGCCAGTATGTGTGTGTGTGTCGCAATAGTAAACGTCTGAAGGTGTAATAAGCAGCAAATGTCACAGGAAACAGCCCAGTGTTCAGGAAGTGATGCCATTTTCATAAATGTTTAATTGATTGTAATCCTTTGTTGAGGAGGACATTTACACAACGCTCACACTGAGCAGGATATTGAAAAAATGGAAGTTCCCCTGTCAGAACCCATCTAATGATGACATTCTATTTAGATGTGTGTGTGTGATTATCCCCCCGGCAGTTATGAGGGAAAATAGGAGATATAGGAAAAAAATCGATTAGGCAGTTGAAAGTTCAGGACCACAAGAAAGAGGGAAAAATCAGTTAACATCAAGAATTTGGTCAGTTGCTAATCCCTCCAAAACGCAGCCTGCCTGATCTGTGGTCTGTGTAGCAGCTTCCATCTCTGCTCCGCTGTGTGGTCATTAAGTCATGTCTGCTGAGAGCCATCGGTGGGCTGGCACTGGGTTATCTGGCCAGAGGGGGGAGGGGGGGGGGGGGGGGGGGGGGTGGAGAGAGAGGAGAGAGAGGAGAGAGAGGATAGAGAAAGAGAGAGAGAGATGTGCTGAAAGTGACTGTGTTTTGACATCTTTCCTCTAACCTAACCAGCTAACAACCACAACTAGTACTACACCACCATAACCACCATAGCCTCCACCACCACCACCCTCTCCACCACCACCATTACCACCCCCTCCACCGCCAACACCACCACCATTAACACCACCACCACCACCATCTCCCTGCTTGGTTCTACAGGCTTCCCTCCAGCTCGGTGGCAGCGTCCCCGCCTCGCTTTATTTCCGCACCATCACCCCGGCTCCACTCTACATCAGGGTGACGTGGTTGCGTGGCTGCGGCCGGCTAACCCCCCCCCCCCCCCCCCTACCCCTCCTTCCCCCTGGGGTGGGTGGGGGTCTGTCTCCACTGATCCAAGATGATCCTTCTGGGGGTCCATGCTGGGGACAGGCCTTGCTCATGCAGCACACACCACGCCGGACCACCAACCCATCCATGAGGAAAACAGGAAGGAAAGGTTTCAGTCCACAGACCGAAGGTTGTGGGTTCGAATCCCAATGTACACATCTTCCCTCCCTTTGTTCCCAAAACAAACGTTAAAAGTTAACTAAACACGATTTAGCGACTGCTTAATCACTAAGAAAATATACATATAGGAAAATCTAACAAACCGTTCCCCAGCTGTGACTTTATTTTATACATGTTGTTAACATCCCTGGTGACTTCTCTTCCTCCAGCGTTTTGTTTCAATCCTCCGTGTGCTGGGGTAGCCACATCTGAGAGCTGTGTATCCACCTCGTTCTTCATACTATTCGTACACACGTGTGTTTAACCGTTTTATTTTTATTTTTTTTTGGTCATAACTCCACACACATACACACGCTCTGTGATCCGCCAGCAATTGTATTACCAAACCAAAAAAAAAAAAAACTCCCAGAGAAAGTGTCATGTAAATACCGGAGCGCGGTTTTTAGTAATCGGCTATAAAGTGATATTTAAGTGGAGTTTTAAGCACCCCCATAATGGCTCTGGCTACCTCTTAGCGGACCATGTGACTCTCCAGAGTGGTTATTACCACTCGGGCTAGGGAGGTCTGGTGTGTAAGGTCAGCCTCTTCGCCTCGCTCCCACCCACCTGCCAATCCTGGCTTCCCTGGATACTCCGGAGAGCCGTGTTCCTTATCTGCAGCGTTGTCGTACACCAGGTGCTCTCTGGGAAATAATTTCCCACCAAACACTGCTTCTTTTCTCTCTCTCTCTTCCCCCCCCCCCCCCCCCCCCCCCCCCCCCCCCCCACCCCCCAAACCCAACACACACACACACACACACACACACACATACACACACCATTTAATGGTTTTGGAAATTACAGAAATATTATGTTGGAGAATGGGTGCATGCAGAGAAATTTGCAAATGCATAAAAATAAAATAAATCGTCATTTTACATAGAATGTTTTCTTTTACACCAAACATTTGTACGTTTTATTTGTATTTTTATAATTTTGCAAATGGTTGTGTTAGTTACGTGAGAGAGAGAGAGAGAGAGAGAGAGAGAGAGAGAGAGAGAGAGAGAGAGAGAGAGAGAGAGAGAGAGAGAGAGAGAGAGAGAGAGAGAGAGAGAGAGAGAGAGAGAGAGAGAGAGAGAGAGAGAGAGAGAGAGAGAGAGAGAGAGAGAGAGAGAGAGAGAGAGAGAGACCGTGGTTACTCTTTTCTCCCTCCTTCTTTTCACATTACAGAAGGACAGCCATGCATGGTCTTTCTGAATGTGGTATTATGTGAGGGGTCGAGGGCCGAGTTTCTGGAAGTGTTGTTAATTTCACAGGGTTAGGGAACCGCAGATTCACGGGGAATACAGATCACTTAGCAGCCCGCCCGCCCGCCCTGCACATGGAGCGCTTTCTCCCCGTTTGTTAAGCACATTCTGGGGGCCACTGAACCGTTGAGACGCTGAGGTGAACATGTGGTCCCTGAAGGAGGCCTGGCTGTCATAGAGCAGTGAAACAATGATTCAGCTGTGTGTGTGTGTGTGTGTGTGTGTGTGTGTGTGTGTGTGTGTGAGTGAGTGTGTGCTACGGCGTATTAACACTCACAGAGTATATGGGTTTAAGTGTGCGGGTGTGTGTGTGTCTGTAGATACATACTTTCTTGTGCGCATCTGGTACATGTGTGTCCATGTGTATGAGCGTGTGTGTGTATGTGCGTATGTGCTCATGCACACATGCTAGTCGTCTGGAAACGGACCACTCCGGTCCTGCAGTCCGTCCGTGATTCTTCAGCCCCGCTGATCAAAGCGTTGCCATCTGAACTCTGCCATTCCCAGCAACCACAGCCAATCTCCACAGCCCTCCATCCCCTGGCCCTGTCTGCACCTCCGTCACACACCCCCACCACCCCCCACCTCCACCACCACCCTGGGGCTCAAATCTCATGGACAAAATGCCCCCCTCATCAAACAAAACGTGGGTAAAAACGCTTATTGGAAAACAATGAAACAATACACATGCATTGAGTTAGACTCATCGTTAAAAAGGGAAGCGAGAAACGCCCTACAGCGACTCAATGCGAACATCGCACCCCAAACCCATTCATTATTTGCCCAAACTAAAAAGGAGTTGTACATGTATCATTGATAATCCGATAATCACGCGTCGGCTGAGCTTTTAATTTGATTAAGTGTGTGAGAATGGAGGCCAGAGAGTATCTTGGCAGGATTACATCACAGACAGCTTCCTAATTGGTGCGGTACATTTACATATGGATTCGTGTTTAATGTTTAACCAGTGTTTAATCCGCTCCCAGCTCTCTCTGATGCGTCTGTGTCTGTCACATCATGCGCGATTACTCCAAATGCGTCGCCGCGGCTCTCTCTCTCTCTCTCTCTCTCTCTCTCTCTCTCTCTCTCTCTCTCTCTCTCTCTCTCTCTCTCTCTCTCTCTCTCTCTCTCTCTCTCTCTCTCTCTCTCTCTGATAAAATAGGGACAATTACTGGTCCTTTTAACAACGTTTGGATTTGGAAAGCATTTTAGTCACGGTGGACAAAACGTCCGCTCGGTCCAGATGGGATTTTTTAACAACACTGCTGTCTTTGATTCTTTAAAGGCCCTTTTCATCGTTGAATTACACTGTAAGATTCAACTGGAGACAATAATACTATCTCCCGCATTGTTCTCCAACAGCGCATCTCCCTCGTGCTCAAAGGGAAACCCGTGGAAAAACAACTGATAAAAACAATGCTCATGCTGGGTTTAAACCATGGGAACCCTCAAGTTAATCAGGACACGGTTCTTCATTGTTCTAAGCGGAGATGGAGAGCTGCTTCCTCACAATGCTAAGGCTAGCCTTCTGAGACTGGCACTCGGGAACATCATTACAAGAAAGACGAAAAATAAACATTTCCGTCTGAACCAACATTTTACGTACTCCAATATACGGTTTTATTCTGCGGCGTTCAGAGTGGATGCGCATCAGTCAAACACATCAGTCCATCAAGATTCTCTCTGGTTCGTCGTACGAAGTGACGGAGATGGAGCTGGAAAAGATTGTTCATTATGTTGTCCTCGGAGAGAGTCTATTTCCTCCACCGCTGCTATTTAATTTCACATCCTCTTCACCCAAAACTCATTCATTGTTTGTTTTTCCCACTCCTTATTTTCCTACCATTTTTTAATAAGCTGAACCAAACCATTTCCAGCCTTTTTACAGGCTGTTTCACTCTCGGCGGCGCTGAATAAATGCCTACTTCATTTCCATGAAATCCTCAGATGACATAGATCTTCCCTCTTTTTGCATAAAGGCATGAAGGATGCAGCCCTAATATCGCTAGCGCTCATCTGCTAAGTGGACATTTGCATGGTGGTGGTGGTGGGGGGGGGGGGGGGGGGGGGGGGGGGTAGAGAGGGGAGAGTGGGGGAGGGTGATGGGTGAGTGAGAGCCCTCTGCCGCCTCCTGGGGTGAGGAGAGCCTTACGGGGGATGGGTGGGCGCTAGTGGATGGGGGGGGTGACATGAGACAGCTGAGACAGTGCTGAAGGGTTGGGTGGTGGAGCGGAGGGGGGGGGGGGGGGGGGTTAGGGACCAGGTTGGGTGGTGGTGGTGGATATGGTGGTGGTGTAGCTGCTGCTGGTGGTAGTGGTGGAGGTGGTGGGGGTGCTGGTGGTGGAGGTGGTGGTGGAGGTGGTGGTGGTGCTGTTGCTGCTGCTGGTAGTGGTGGTGGAGGTGGTGGGGCTGCTGAGGCGACTATGTGGCCCCTGATCCAATTACGCCACCCGGCCCCTGTCAGCCCCGGCGGGCCCCGCGCTCCGAGGACCATATTGATCTCATGTCAGGAGCACCGGGTCCTCCACCGCCGCAGCACTGCTGAACTTTCCAGCCCCTTCCCACCGATACCTCCTCCCTCCCCTCCCCTTCTCCCCTTCTCCCCCTCCTCCCTAAACCCCCATCTCAACACCCCCCCCTCTTCATCTCAACACCCCCCCCTCTTCATCTCAACACCCACCTGCTCGCCCTCATCCCCTCTCTCCCATTCACCCTCCTAAATAGAGAGAGAGGATCCACCGCTGGTTGTGTGTCCGTGCGTCCGTGCGTCCGTGCGTCCGTCCTCCCAGCTCATCTTGTTGTTACAGTACCCGCCGTGCTCCACTAATGGTCTAAGAGGACGTGGCTGTACTTCCCCGAGCTCGTAGGAAAGCGTCTGATTTGAAATGATGAAAAGGCCATCGCAATTAGCAGGCCCGGGTCAGGTGTGTCCGGGCTGGACGTGGCGCCAGCCGGAGACGCTGGCAGCTGCCAATAACTTGAGCGTACACAGAGCCGACAATTAGGCCGGAGCCCGTTACCGCGGCTGGTCCCAAATCTCCAGACCTTTGAACCAGTCGCACTGCCCGGCATCTGCAGGTCAATAGGCAATGATGCCGTGTGAGGCAACAGCCTGGAGCAGAGGTTAATCAAATCCACACACAAACCACACACACTCACAAACACATGCCCACACACACACAATCTTTCATCCAACCCTTGCTTATTATGAGAGAGAGAGAGAGAGAGAGAGAGAGAGAGAGAGAGAGAGAGAGAGAGAGAGAGAGAGAGAGAGAGAGAGAGAGAGAGAGAGAGAGAGAGAGAGAGAGAGAGAGAGAGAGAGAGAGAGAGAGAGAGAGAGAGAGAGAGAGAGAGAGAGAGAGAGAGATCTCCTGCATCCCCTGGGGAGCTGGGTTGCGTTGACTTCTGGAATCCGTTGCTTCTGGTTAACTTGGGAGCGGCCACGTGTGGGAAGTACATTTGGTATGAACCTGAACATAAATTTTACTGCAGGATAAACATATTTAGGGAACCAGGCAGTTCCACACAACACACATGTTAATAAGTGGCACCATGGGTTAATTAGCCTAATTTCTGAGATGTGCTAGATGTATAGATTTTATATATCTGGTCTATAGAGGCGATTGTAGGGTTTGAAAACCACACACTGTGATACACTGGATGTTTGCTGTTCGGATCTGCTGCAAAGCAGTTCATAGACGTATGCCAATGAACTGCTCAAAACGCTACGAGTGTACGCTAAATCAGTGTGATCAGCTGAGGCTGTGTGTGTGTGTGTGTGTGTGGGTGGGTGTGTGTGTGTGTGTATGGGACCATGAAATTAGGCCCAATGTGTATAGAATAGTTTCATGCCACATGCAGAGTGTTTCCAATGCAGAGTGTGAACATTAGGCGGCTCGGCCGTGCGTTCAGCTGTAACACCTGAGAGAGGAGAGAACAGAGGCCGGTCAGAGGTTGTGCAGAGGTGGACTCCTGATCCATGTCCTACCTGCTTTAGAAAGGGCCTTCACATTGGAAATATGGATTACATTAATCCATATATGTCAATTCAAATTGCGAAATAGGAAGAAAATTAAAATAACACTGTGTTCCTGTTGGCGTGAGGCGGGAGGGTTTATGGACATGAGCGATACACTTAACATTTTGACATCCAGTTATTCTTTTAGATTATGGTTTTATTGTTGTTTTCTCCATTGTTCTATTCATTTACAGCCAAAGGGTTAAGCGGAAAATGTGCTGAGATTTCGCTATGAATATATGCATTCACGGTATTGTAATTCGCTTTGGATAAAGGTGACTACCAAATAGCATATATTATATTGTATGTATCTATATATTTATATAAACATATATATTTTTACATGTCTGTACTAATAGAGTGTTAATCCCGCGTAGTGCAAATCACACAAGGGTAGAGAGAGAAAAATCCGATTTAATTCCTAATTTAAGTTTGAAGACAGGTGGCTGTCCACCTCATGAATTAGGCATATCTTTTCTTACAAAACATAACAAGAGAAGTTGCTATTTGCTCAGGGGACTTTTAAAGGCAACATTGCTCACTTGAGATTACCGTATCTTCCTGTGTCTTCCCCGCTTAGGATATTAAAAGTTCAGCGCTCTGCGAATAAAAATAGGCTCGTCTGGGCTAACTAGTAATAGGTTGTTGTGTTAGACATTCGTGGCGGCAAGGAGGATGCTGTGTTTCGGCGCCAAAGCAATGTCTGCTGTAATTAATTGCGAGGAAAGTCCGATATATCAGGGGAACCCAGAGTCGTCCCACTGTGATATTTGATTAAACGTATTGTAAGAAACACACGGGTTTTTTTGTGTCCCGATGCATAAATTAATCATAATGGTTTTCGAAAAAAAGTAACCATTTATCTTAGTGTTTCAATGAAAGTAAAAGTTGAGCATTTGACAAAAAAAAAAAAAAAGTATTTAATAATACAAAATTGTAACAGGATAGATAATGGGATAAGATAGCTACAAATATAATTGTTTTGATGGTTGGGTAAAAATATTACATGTGAATAATGGGTAAGATTTTGTAGTTAAACAAGAGATATCTCCCACATTAACTGCAGTTATCTCGTGGATAACTTCAGCTATCAAGAGCCACTGGGGGGGGTCACCACAGAGATAAAGGAGCACTCACACAACTATGAGGGCCTATATACTGTACAACAAAGGTAGAGGGAAAAGCATCCCCAAACACAGACCGCAACTGATGATTTCTTCAAAAGACTGAGGTGGTTCACCTCCCTCTTCTTCTATTTCTTCGTCGTCTTCTTTTTGTAAAGGGGCAATTAAGCGTTTTTAGACATCTCAGTGATATGTCGTCTGTGAACCAACAACATAACAGTGGCACCTCCAAACAAAAGACATTTGTCACCCCTCCTCCTCCTCCTCCTCCTCCTCCCTCCTCCTCCTCCTCCTCCTCCACTCCCCCAGCCCAGTGGCTGGCTGCACACACAAGCCTCTCCAGGAACACCCAAGAGGGGAATCAAGAATCCTGTCAAATTAATATATACAGTTAGCGTTCAGTCTGTCAACCAAAGTCTCTCTCTCTCTCTCTCTGTCTCTCTCTCTCTCTCTCTCTCTCTCTCTCTCTCTCTCTCTCTCTCTCTCTCTCTCTCTCTCTCTCTCTCTCTCTCTCTCCCTCTCCCCCTCCCTCCCTCCCTCCCTCCCTCGCTCTCTCTCTCTGTTCGCTGGCCGTTTAAAAGCCATTTAAAGGCGGCGAGCTAAACAGAGCAGACAAGCTCAACGCGGAGTCTCGTCTGAGCATCTGTCTTCCTTAACACTTAAATAAACGATGATACCAGCTTTTTACACACGAGCTTGATTTTAATTAATGAATTGATTTATTATGTCAGGGAGAATGTCGCCCATTCTTCGAGACACCCCACGAGATACAGTCAAAATAAAAAAGACTAAATAAATGCAACTGCCTTCGCCCAGTGGCAATCATTAAGACTACCTCAAAAGATTAATATAGTTTGTTCAATAATTAGACTACCCCACTCTTTTGTACTATCCGAGTATGATTATTATGAACACTGTTTTACATCAAGATGTTTTCTTTGGTTTCATTATGAGTTGATTGATCAAGTTGACTGTGGGTATCATTGTTCATATCCAACCTTCACACTAGCCTCCCCCCAAAAAACATCACTTAGTATAAAGAATCTTTCCTCGGTAGATGACAACAGTGGCAATCACAGTCTGCCTGTTATCCTGTATATGTCAGTACCATTTCACAGCTTTACAGGGACATAACCACATGTAGAACAAGAAACTGCCCTCCTCATGAAGATCCAGTAAACTCAGTACAATAGACACATATACTGTATACACAGCCCAACACCATTTCAACACATCGGTCATGCAGTCATTTAATAAGATTCATATCGAAATTGAATTCCAATTTTGTTGAGACTACATCATGTATTACGCATAATAGGACACATACACCCTGACATGTATTCCCAAGAATCGAAAATATATATAATTTATAATCGCAGATACGGATAAAAAAGATCTGTATTTATTCCATCGTCTGCGCCTGCCATAAACTACCTGACAATTGTTCGTTAATGATTCCCAGTAAATTCCTTAAAGTGGTAATTTGTCATCCTGTCAGTTCATTTGTGACCTAAAATACCTCACTAGAGGCATCATCAAATAAATTAATCACCTCCCAGGATCCATTCCTCCCTTGTGCGTGCTAGTGCCCCCACCCTCTCATGTGCCTCTTCATTTCCATATATTTAATGGCCCAGTTGTGCTTGCTTGTGTCTCGCGACAGGCTTTTAATATCCCCGACGACCCAACCGTCTCCACGCCGAGATATGTGTGTCTGCCTCGACTTCATCCGCCCACGTCAAATACCCACGCTGTGGGTTGTAATGACCCGGTGAGGCAAAATCTTCCCAACCCCACATTCTGACTGATCCGATCGCGTGTATAGGGCTGGGAAAAACAACCGCACTCCCTTCCGGAAGAGCACTCGCGTCACTCCGTGACTGTCTTAACACGTCGGTGTCCCTGTCACGAACCGGTGACACGACCATTGCACCCTTTTGACCCGGCAAACCCATTTTAAGGACCCTCCAACCGGCATGGCCAGTCCCTTTCAGAACACGCCTACATCCTGCACTCCTAACCCCCCCAGCGCTGTGATTTGGAGAGGACCTGACGACACTAAACGTGTTCACCTTGGTCCCACCTTGCCCTCTGTGTGGTGATCGAAGGGCTTCTCGCAACACGCAGGTTCTGTAGGTCATTTCACCGTAGGGAACAACGGGGGAGTCCACAGACCCGGTGTTCATGGGTTTTGGTTGGAAGAGATTGTATAGCCAGCAGTCATAGACTCTAGTCTCCGTAACATTGAAATGAACGAATACAACGCATCCCAAAAGTGATTTCAATATTTAGGGGAAGCCAAAAACACAAATAAAACATGTTATGCAACCTGGACTGTATGTAACGGTACAGCATCAATAAAAAGATAACGTAAGAAGGATTTCATCAACATAATAAACTGGCTTCAAGCAAACGTGAAAATAGAAACATAATATATGAAAGGACAATGCTAAAGAAGAGAGAACCGACTCTTTTTAATTAACTTGAGATAAAACATATCCAAGGAGTGGCAGAGAGAACTTTGTAGTATATTTAGACACTGATATCAGAACAAGTACATAAACACGAGAACGGATTAATTTAGTACTTAAAAAGAAACGCAAGAAGACAATACCGCGAACTACAGGCCATTAGTTTCCGGCACAGCCGCTGCTGAGAAGCTATACTTATTTGATAAAATATATACATATATCAAAGAGACATTGGAAAGCAGTAGCTATTACCAAATCAAAATGTTTTTCCGATTTTCAGACAGTAAATAAAACCCCAATTACGCTCCAGCGAGTGACTAACGTGTCATGTTTAGACTCGGCCGCTCATTAGGGCCCCCGGTGCCAGGGGAGATGTGAGCGTGCTCAGAGCGCTGGAGAGAGAGAGAGAGAGGGAAAACATGGAGCCGGTGTTGCTGGCAGGCGACTCACCAACCACCCTGTTAACCCCCTCCCTCCCCCCCCACCCCCACCCCCCCCCACCCCCACAGACAGGAGAAATTAGCATGATTAAGAATTAACATGCATTAATTGTCGGATTTGATGCTAACTACAGTCACCAACGTGTCACTTCCTGTTGCGCCACCGCTAAATGCTTTACCACCTTCTGCCAAGAGGAGTCGTGTGTGTGTGTGTGTGTGTGTGTGTGTGTGTGTGTGTGTGTGTGTGTGTGTGTGTGTGTGTGTGTGTGTGCGTGTGCGTGCGTGCGTGTGTGTGCGTGCGCTGGTGTGTCTGTGTGTGTGAACTAAGGAAAATAAGTGAGATTTCTTTTCTTTGTACACCGTCTGAGACCAGTTGTAAACAAACATGCACGCCCAGCTCATATCCTGTATGTTAGCGGATGGCGGTGCGTCGCGATTCCCTGTAGACCCACTCTGCGCTATTCACAACATCAAGGACGTTTGGTGGAGTCACTAAAAGGTGGTGTTTACTGAGGATGACAATAAAGGAGGAAGGCAGGTGGGGGTTGGTGTAACCTGGGCGGTGCCTCGTGGCCAATAACGTATGGCATTTATGGGGAGCCCGGAGAGCTGTCCGGGGTTATGCCGCGTTGTGCGCCGGGAGCTTCGTGATTCTTTTCCCTGTGTGGTCTGTGTCTGACCACAGCTTGATCAGAGCAGATCCAGATATTACAGATACGACCGCTTGGAAGAGGACTCGATGTGGGCTCAGGACGGCCACACCAACACCCGGCGCCTGTCGACGGGAATTTAGTTTGGAATAAACTTCTCCGTGGGCGTTTTTCATTTCTAAATGTCGCACATTAAAGTCGGTGCTCTCGACTCTGCTGTAACAAGGGGTTGTTCCTCTCTTTTGGTCTAACTTCTTGAATCAATAAATCCAATAGAAAGCCACACGAACCAAAGGGAACGCGGCTCGTACAAATGATCGATCCGTGCATGCAACACTCATACAGCGCCCGGGAGCTTGGACTTCTGGCCGCGTTTTTTTTCCATTCCTTTGTCCTTTCAGAACATTCCCATGACACCTGCTTGGTGTTTTTTCTCGAAAGGAAACAAACAAAACTTCTAATGTTCCCTAAACTAATTTCATGCTTTTTGAATTGAAATATCGTTCCTTGTTTTCTCTCGAGAACGCTGCTTTCGCTCTGTAATTTCTTTATTTCCTTGACGTCGTATCACAGGGCCTCAAATTAAAACAACAGCCCGGCTCCAAACCTAGCGGGTTCCCCACATTAATCTAGATTTAATATTCATCTGAAAAGACGCTTTCCCTGTTAATTAAAAAGAAGCCGCGTATCGTACGGGACATTATGCCTCTAACGGCCCCATGTGGAGATTATGGAGTGGAAAACTAATGGTGTAGACTTTAGCATTTGGGCTGCTTCGCCTCAGTCATTTACATATCTGTCGATGTATGTGCAAATAAGCAGAACTCTGCATGTTCTATATCCCCCCCCCCCCTGCAACACCGTCTCCTGGCCCCTCACCCAACCACCCACCCACCCACACACAACGTCTCCCTGCCCTCTCCCCCCCCCCCCCCACACACACACCGTCTTCCCTCCCCCCCTCCCCTCACCGTCTCCCTGGCCCCTCACCCTCCCCGCCAGTTTACAGAGGAAGTCAGAGAAGCAGTGCTTCCTCTCTCCCCCAGCCTGCAGGAGGTAATGAGAGGAAGCGTGGCCTCTCGTCACGGGAGGATGAGGAATCTGATTATTAAGGAGAGGCGCGTGGCAGCAAGAAGGATCTGTTTGTGTCCCCCCCTCGCTCTATCACCCCAGGAGAAGCACAGGTGACCCCTTGTTCTGTTCATTAGATCCCCCTTCCCCCCCCCCCCCCCCCCCCCCCCCCCCCCCCCCCCCCCCCCCCCCCCCCCCCCCCCCCCCCTCTAATTCATCACGGTAAACTATCACACGGCTTCTGCTGAGTTCATCAGAATCACACGCGGACTTGTTAGGTGCGCCTCAAAAGGACACATCTCTGGGCTCGTTGTTTCTGTTCTCCCGTTAGCATTTCTGCACACGGAATGGGGCCTAATTCTTGTCCCGGCCCAGCGACGTGTGCCTGGGTGAGCGTTAGCTGCGGTGAGTGTGGCGGAGAGTTTGTTTTTCCACAGGACAATGGGGAAGAGTTATGACGGCCACAACACTGCAGATATAATTATTATTTCAAGGACACAGCATAGCTGCAGGTGTGCTTTCTGATGCAAATACCACGGACCCCCCCAAACACACGTATACGGCATGTATATACATTTATATCCTGCCTGTTTGGGGTTTAGTTATTCAGCTGGGATTGGTCATTCATTATCTAGAGTTCACAGAGCATGCTGTTGTCAGCGACAGATCTTTTGCAAAATGAATAAATGTCATTGTTAAAAGACAACACTATGGGGACATATATATATATATATATATATATATATATATATATATATATATATGAGAACTACGTATTTCTATGTAGATTAAATCATATTCATTGCACTTCATACGTACACAGACTTAAGGAGAACTAACCTCACCCTAATTCATTAACGTTTTAACCCTCTAAATATTACTCTATCCCTAACCCTAGGCCTGAACGTAACACTTACAACAACAGTACGTAAAAAATGTAAAGGCACACGTTTTAAACATGCATACAATCTCATTAAATCTCTCCTTAAAACATACAATAACAATGTCACTAATGCGAACACATATATACGCCTTTAGTCTGCTTTGCATTTCACTGTCAGTCTGTAAACACGTGTGCCCCTTAGAAAGAGAAACACAAAACGCTGAGAATAACCACTCTTTATGCCTGTCTGGGACTAATGTTGATCAGAGCTATCAGGAGCTGTGTGGAGCGAGACTCCTTATCCCAGGCGCTGGAGCGCCGAGTCAGGGCAGTGCTTCTGAAACCAGCCTGGACGTGTGCACCTCCCTCTCATGTCTCATGAGCTGACGTCAGCCCAGACGAGTGGGGACCACTGCTCGGCACAATAGCTTAACATTAGTACTAAAGCATGAATTAGCATGGACCGCTTTCTCTTTGATTGGTAATATGTTGGAGGTATAGGGTCGAAAGTGTGTTATTATGAACAGATGCTGACCCTTGGTAGTGCATGCAGAGACACACACACTTGCAAGCACGCACGCACACACAAACACACACAGCTAAATGGTCAGAAACGTCGCTCTAACTTTCTAATCGGTTCCACTGTTGATCTGTTCATCACTAATAAGGCTAACAGGCTTACACCAGCGATCCTATAATAATCCTATTCTGAGATGCTAAACACTGTGAGTTTTTCAGGTGTGGGTAATTGGTAGGCTATTTATTCATAAAGCATTAATCAGTCTGTTGTCCTATCCTTGTCACCCCCCACTCCCCTATCCGGTGTGTTGAGACGCACACAGCGCCACCACAACACTGCGCCCCTGGTTTGAATGAGTTAGCTTAACGCGCTCGTCGCCTAGGCCCTGCGTGACAGAGCCCCACACACGTGGGGAAAGATTTAATCGCAGATTGTGCGCCTGCGAACACTGGCACGTGGTCGGGACGTTCCAACGTGTTTAAATGTCTTTTAAGATTCGAGATGAAGATTTGTATGTTAAGTGCGTGTATTAATCCTGCTAACGCTGGACATTTGGTTGATGTGGAGATCTCAGCGGGGTGGGGAGCCACACAAGCAAGCCTGCCAAGTTCGATGGCATCCCAGCGGGTGATTCCACGTTCAACGTAGACCCTGAATTTAAAACATGTTTGAATTTGAAGCAGCGGTGCCGCTTCAAATTCAGTGTTTAAATGAATTATATCTGCTCTAGTTAAAACCGTCACTTACTGTGGCATAGCGTTAATGGTCGGTATAGTTATGCGTGTTTAGCCATGTTAATTATGAACTGTGTGTGTTTAATTGCACGATGTGTGCGTGCGCGTGCATGTCTGTGTTTAGATAAGACGAATGATCACACAGTAATCCACTACAGTGACATTTCTTTGCCTCCTCTTGTTTCATATTTAGCTGATGGCATCTCACGTGTTTGATTAGAACTAGCCTTGCTGGTTCATCGTGAGCTCAGAAGAATCATTAATTATACTAAGGAAAGAAAATACAAAAAAATGGTGAAGAACATGGTGTTATTTGGCGTCTCTAATATTAGTTCTTTAAAAGCAAATATCAATTCTTCCAAAATTCTTATTTGTGTTTCTCAGTTGGGCGGGAAGCCTCGCTTTCTTCAATGATGTTCAATAAATAAGTCAAAAATTTGTAGAAGTAAATAAATACAATTCACTTTCTGGAAATAATACAAAATAAACTTGAACATGAATATCTCTTCGCTGCAGAGACAGCATTTGGAGAACCACACGTTATCCGTGTATGTGTTCGTCTTCAGTAAATGAATGATATGTGTGGACTGTGGTTTCACATTGTTATAATGAATGTGCATTACTATACTGTCACTGAGCCCATTTTGACAAATAGGTGGGTGGGTGAATATAAAAACACACACACACACACACGGGTGGCTGCCAGTGGGGTTGGAGTTAGAATTAATTGAGGGAAATGAATTCAGTTGTAATAGGACTGACAACTGAGATGGTGAGGATTGATGCTTCATGGGACCAAATGCCCACACAGGGTTCAAATAAATAATGCAGCATTTGACGCGATGTGTTGTTTGTGTGTCACATACATGTTTTGTGTGTGTGTTACCAAAATCTATAAATATAGAGAAAAGTACTACATCTATAAATACACTTCATAGATATAAAGAGGCGAGGTGAGCTAATTCATATAGCACCCTTTCAACACATGGGCCACTCACAGTGCTTTTCATATGCAGGAAATACTTTTTAAAGGACATGCATCAACAACAATAAGAGGCAATCATTTAATAATTTTCCAAATAAAAGTGTTACCAGATGCATGTTCTTTAAAGAAGCCGCTTTTGACCTCTGAGAGGTCTAGGAAGTAGAGCGCCGAGAGCTTCCTGTGAGCCTGGACTCCGCAGACAGGATGAAGCACCAAACCCTCTGACCGTGTTTGGCAGTAGCAGAAGCACCCCTATATCTCTGCTCCCCTCACACTGTGCCGCTGGTGTGTCCTGACAGGGCAGTAATGCTGATCAGATAGCGGTGCGGAGTCACCGCCAACATGTGTCACAACCGGCCAGGCGTCATGCCAGGGGAGGCCGGGCCAGACCCGGGATCTCTGGACCGGGCCGGGGCTCCGGTGACATTACCCCAGCATGGTCACCGTGGGCGTGTGGGGGCGTGTGGTCATCATGGTGGAGGAGGAGGAGGTGGTGGTGGTGGTCCAGAAGCTCAACCCCCGACGCTGGCAGCTGGAGGGTGGATGAGGGGGTGGGGTGGGGGGTGGGGGACAAGTGCTGTCCGTCTCGGTTAGCCTCACATCACCACCTGGTGAGCCGCCAACACTCTGTGCCGATAAAACCCCCTTAATGAAGAAACCACCGTAGAGTATCAATACGATCGTGTGGAGCGGACTGTCGATAGGTAGTCCCGCACTGAGTCAACAAGCTCAATATGTCAATATGATCAATAGGTCTTATCTCTGAGAAATGAAAAAGAGGAAAAGCTTCGTCCCGATGACAGGATGATGACGACCGAATGATACGGGGTTCGTCTCTAAGCAAACATGGTGGTTCACTTTTAGTTATTACGTTATCCCTTATGCAGATGAACGGATAGTAGTCGAGGAGCGATCAATTGATTTATTGGTTGTGTGGACGGGACACCGTAATGCTCCGCCTCATGGGGCCCGGTCCGCTACCCCAAACAGAACGGGACTCTCCGGTACAGTCGTCGTGACAACTAAATTGTTGCACTCATGAGCTCGTTCCCTCGTCTCCTTACCTATGCTACTTCCTGTTGGAAGGAAGTGGGATAATTGTACCCAGAGGAGCCTGTGAGGCTACCTAGAGCTGCTTCCTAGTCTGAAGCTGGGTCCTCTGTGGCAGCTAAAGCTGGAGGGAAGCTCTCTCTCTCTCTCTCTCTCTCTCGCTCTCGCTCTCGCTTTCGCTCTCGCTTTCGCTCCCTCTGTCTCTCTGTCTGTGTGTTGGAAGTGATATTGGAACACAGTTTCATAAAGTAGAACACCGTTAAGAATCCCTTTACTTTTCATCCTCTGGAGATCAGTGTGGTACGGATGGTTTTTCTTTTACCTTGGTAATACGACTGGATGAGTTAATGGTGTGAATGGGAATCTTTCATGGGAATGAAATGTGTCTTTTGGTGGGGGGGGGGGGGGGGGGGGGGGGAATACATGATAAATGGTGTAGAATAAACAACAATAACTTAACCTGACTACTAAATCGGAGCAGAAAACAACAAGAAAATAAATTGTTGGTTTGGCAAGTAGAGCAGTGAGGCCCTACATAGAGCTGAGCGACTTGAAGGACGAGGGACAGTGTGAGATACGGTGTTGAGAGAGCGGATGAACAAGGGACCTGTAAATGGCTTTCTGTCTCTGTCTCTGTCTCTCTCTCTCTCTCTCTCTCTCTCTCTCTCTCTCTCTCTCTCTCTCTCTCTCTCTCTCTCTCTCTCTCTCTCTCTCTCTGACCATTAGTGAGAACATGTGCAGTAGATTCTATGGTCTGTCAACTGCTTTTCTGAGCACAGAGTAAATAACTATTTCAGACATTATTTTAGATCCTGATTAAGAGCACCGTCTTGTCCAATGTTTGAAAAACACAACAAAAACAATTAAAAAAGCACTTTTATGTTCATCTTGCTGTGAAAGGCCTGTGTTAAAAAAAATTAAGATAAATCATATGTTTATCATTTATTAAGGCTCATTTTAAATTAATACAAATGAGATCATTATTTAATTGGGTTAATAGGTATTTGGCAGGAGGTAGTACAGAAGTACTGAACACAGTTCACGGATAATAAAACACACAGAACCAACCAAGATCTTTTTATTGTCTTTCTGGATTAAAAAGCAATGCAGCAACAAATGTGGTCTTAGACGTTCATATGCAGCTAGATCCTTACAGGCACATGAATGTACGTATATATAAACTCCCATCACGACATACTCTTAATTACATTTATTTGCCTCCTCTACACCCTTTCCATCTTCTTCTGTAGTCTTATGAAGCTTAAAGATATTCTCGACCTGCTGTGTGTGCACCTGTGTACATGCATGTGTGTGTCGTTTTGTGTGTATGCGTCAGAGTGTGTCACCTGTGTACATCTATTTGTGTGTGTCAGTATGTGTGTAATACTGTGTATGTGTCTTGTGTGTTTGTTGTGTGTGTGTGTGTGTGTGTGTGTGTGTGTGTCTGTGCATGTGTGTCCACCGTGCAGGCGTGCATGTGTCAGAGTGGAGAGGGTTAACCCCTGCGGTCCCTGCTTGACTCTTCCCCCTACCCCCTACCTAGCCCTCCATCTCTGTCCCCTCTACTCCTCCCTCTCCTCTCCTCTCCTCACTTTCCCTCCTCTCCACTCCCTTCTCTCTGTCCCTCCTCTCCTCCCTCTCTTCTCCAACCTGTTTCTCCTCTTCTCTCTCTTCTCTCCTCTCTGTCCTCCTCTCCTCTCCTCACTGTCCCGCCTCTCTTCTCCCTTCTGTCTGTCCCTCCTCTCCTCCCTCTCTTCTCTCCTCTGTCTATCCTCACTCTCCTCTCCTCTCTGTCCCCTCCTCTCCTCTCCATCCCTCCCCTCCTCTCCTCTCCCACCAGCGCAGGGGCCAACACAAACAGCATTATTTATGGCCAGCAAAACACCCCTTAATTACTCCTGAACCTCTGCAGTGGGCACCTACCACCTGCACTCGCTGCTACCACCCACCGGCAGCCATTAAACTCCCTCTAAAAGCTCAAAGCTGTTTGATTATTAACGCACACGAACCTCCCAGGAAAAACATTTCATAAATAAGAAAATAACCGCAAAGAAAAAAAAAAACAATCATTTATATATATATTTAAATAAAAAAGAGAGAGAGAGAGGGGGTGATTTACATATGCATAGCAGCTGATATTTATACTGTGTGTCCCTGAAGGGCCTGTCTTATTACGTCGGTCTGCAGGGCCCGGCGTGGCGACCGTGGAGCCAGACAGGTGATTAATTCTGTACCCACGAGAAGCACGCAGTCGGCTGGAAGGAAAGCAGCGTTTGTGCGCTGCTTTTAATTTTTCAATAGGAACGCCGTCATTTTACGCACTTGCTTCCGTTTTAACTTTTTTATTGTTTGATCCGAAGATAGATTTGTTCTGCGACATATTCGTCTTTATTGTGTCCTCTTTATGGTGTTGTTTGGTTATTGCAGAGACGTTATATATATGGTGCGCCTAAACATAAACCGCTTGATGCGTGGTGTTATATATCCCATGGAATGCAAAAAAATTGCTCTATGTTTCATTTTAGATGCGTTTTATGTTTTGTGGATTTACCTAGTCTGAGAATCGTGTCTTTTGTGGCTGGGAAATGACTGCCTCTTAAAAACAAAAACTTTTTGTTGTATATTTGAGTTGTGAGGTTGATGAGTCTCTCTCTCTCTCTCTCGCTCGCTCTCACTCTCGCTCTCTCTCGCTCTCTCTCTCTCTCTCTCTGGAGCAACTGTGATAAGCTTCTACATCTTTGTAGTCATCGCTACTCTGAGATCATAGTAGTCTGTGGGCTCCTTGCTGGATTCTGTGGGACCCTTAAAAACCTAGAGACTCCCTTTGCCTTCCTCTGGTAAAATCTGCAACCAAAGAGCTTTAAGTGCAAATCTTTTCGATTTTACTCGCAATCAATTCCAACGGCCTCTAACGGCACACCTCTAACGTACATTTAAAGAGGTCATGAAATCCTTAGGGATGCTCATAACATCCGTTGTCATTTCCCCAGGAATAAATACAAGGCAATGCTTTGCATATAAAATAAGACACAACAAATGTTCAATTGCAGAAAGAAAGAGGAAATGAATGAGTGTGTTGTACGTCTGTGGCTGCTCCTCTAGGAGAACGCCGGACCACGGGACAGGCCTTTCATTAGCGGTGCGTAGACACGGCGCTCGCAGACTCGCTCTAATTACATCATCACATCCAGCCGAGCACAGCCATCAGCTGCTCCACCATATACAACTTAAATATTCCGCTGTCTAATTGCTGCTTTCGTCCCGCATCCCCGTGACATGGCAGGGAGAGGTCATTATTTGTATTCCCCCCTCCCCCCCCCCCCTTCTTCTTCTCAGCAATTTGTTCTGTATTCCTCTCGATGTAATATAATTGCATCAGATTAATTATGATGATTAATGGGTGCCCCGTTTTTATGTGGAACCATTATTAATGCGTATTTCAAAACGGACGGCGCGCACAAATTAAATGTGGCAGAATGATGCCCGTAGCTTGTGTAATGCCCCCTTAACTGTTCACTTTAACTGGTCACTTTAACCGTTCATTTCAAATGTTCCATTTAACTGGTCACTTTAACTGTTCATTTCAACTGTTCCATTTAACTGGTCACTATAACTGTTCATTTCAACTGTTCCATTTAACTGGTCACTTTAACTGTTCATTTCAACTGTTCCATTTAACTGGTCACTTTAACTGTTCATTTCAACTGTTCCATTTAACTGGTCACTTTAACTGTTCATTTCAACTGTTCCATTTAACTGGTCACTTTAACTGTTCATTTCAACTGTTCCATTTAACTGGTCACTTTAACTGGTCCCTATAACTTCTCACTTCAACGGTTCCCTATAACTTCTCACTTCAACTGTTCCCTTTAACTGTTCCCTTTAACGTCTTCATCACGGGAACTTTTTTGCTTGCTCAAAGCTGCTTGTCAAAGGGTTGAATATTGTGGGATGTTTCCCATGGTAGAATATAAATGCCGTTTCCACTGTAGTCTGTAAGACAACTGCATTTACATACAACCTTCTTACAGTTTTTATTTTCGTGAATGAAGATTTAATTAATTACTAAAGAGTCAATAAAAAAAGTGTTTTAAGCTCTAAATTATGCTTGATTCCATGACATATTTATAGAATCATTTGTTTTGTTTTCACGACCAGCGAAGCAGCAACATAAGACCATTCAAACCCCAAAGATATGCACCCTAATCAGTTCCGTGTCTGGTTTTATACCCTAATATAGCAATTAAACCCACTCCTTTTTTTCAGCCTTAAATCCAGAGCACCAATTACAAATTAGCACACGCCCCCACACCCACCAACCCAGCCTCCATCCCCACGCTCCTCACCCACTCCACCTCCACCACCACCACCACCACCACCACACAGAAAGAAAAAAGACTGTCCGGCTATTGTGGATGGACAGTAGTCAATTCCCTGTGCATGGGAATGGCTCATTAGCGGAGCACGGGGTGCGCGGCGCGGGGCGCGGCGGGCTGCCATCGGTCGCTGTGTAGCAGAATGGATTTATGGTGTCACTCAGCCCCGGAGAACAACTAATGAGGGAACGCGGCCTCGCGGCGTCCGAGTCGCGCAATTCCACTCTCCATCCATCCAACCAGGAGGGGGTGGTGGTGGCTGTGTGGTGGTGGTGGTGAGGGTGGGGGTGGGTGGTGCAAAGGGGATGTAGAGAGAAGGGAGGAAGCGGGTTGTGGGATCGGGGGGGTTTGGGTGGTGGTGGTGGGGGTGGCGGTGATGGTGGTGGAGGTGGGGGGGCGGTGGTGGAGGAGGTGGTGGTGGAGGTGGGGGTGAAGGAGGTGGTTGAGGGGGGGGTGGAGAAAGTGGTGAGAGTGGTGGTGGGTGTGGAGGAGGTTGTGGGGGTGGTGGTGGTGGTGGTGGTGGTGGTGGAGGTGGGTGTGGAGGTGGGTGTGGAGGAGGTATGAGGAAGGAGGACACATCCCTCACTACGTGAGAGAGTGTGTCTCGGGGAACCTTCTTTAATATTTTAATAAATAACATCAGCCCAACAAGAAATTAATGAATAGTATCATTAATAATGAGCGCGAGCGTGTAGTGATAGGACAGATATTAAATTGAACCAGTGTGGAGACATCTCCGGGGACCGGGGATTGCCCAGCAGCAAACAAGGCCAGCGGATGAGGCAGCCTCCTGTGCCAACAGCTTTTACAACAGGTTGAAAGTAATAAAGGAGGATTTTCCCAGCGACGGAGTTAAGCCCTCGGAAATCTGCTCATGTAGATCGCTGTGCGAGGCACCGCCAAATGTGATCCTTAATTAAACTTTAATCAAGATAATGCTGTTTGCAGGAGAGGTAGCCTAGTAGGTGAGCTGAGAGCCCTGTCTGCGTCCGGGAAACCTCCCTTCTTTGTATTGTAGCCTTTTATTTAATGTATTTCATCTGAATGATTTACTTTTTGGTTGTTTGTATGTGGTTTAGATTCTTTGTCTGTCAGATATTTTGGATGTTTTTGATTTTGAGGAAAAATGTCTTGGTATTTCGGTGAAGCGGTTCAATATTTATTTTATAAAAAAAGTTAGAACTAACTATAAAATGATAAGTTGGATGTCCGTCAAAATGACTTTACTTTGCATTGTGGAAATGTGACCCAATCAAATGTGTCATATAATATTATATAATTATATAATTATAATTCTATATCATAAAAGAAAATCCAAGCAGGCGTGTTATTACTCCTATAATAAACAAATGAAAAAGAAACTCAATATCCCAGAGGGCATTGCTTCCCCATTACACTGTGCTTAGTAAATATTACAAGACAATCAGTACCGTGCCCACAAGGAGCAAAATTCGCTTGTCATTATAATAAACTTGCTTATATTTGTTCCCACACTTACCCTAATGCAAGTATCGTAGCGATACGTTTAGCTAAACTAAGATTTACTGTACACCAGAGAGCAGTATGTTCACTGTGTTTCTCCTGAATCATGCGAGGGGGTTCGCCATGTTTGCTATTTCACATTAGCATAGCAGCTGCAGATGAATAATGGTATTTATTTTGCCCCATATGAATATTAACATTATTGATAGAAAGATATGAATGCTTTTTCATAATGAAAATCATTAGGTAGCAGAAAATCTCAGCAGTAGGTTACACCTTAATGTCATTGATACTGCCTTTTTTTATCTGCTAAATCTAAGAGAGCCAGCCCGTAACAGATTATACACGTGGCACAGCTAGAACCACATCTTATCTTAAAGGTAAAATACATTCATTTACACAGAGCAGATTTAGGTCATCTCTTGTTCATTTCCATAATAGTCTGTATTATTAAAGCCAGTAAACTACAGTGTGAGGCAAAGTGCTTCCACTTCATCATGGGCTTGTTACCTTCATAATCAGCCAGTTAATGTATGTCTTTGGGACTCTGCATCATTTGTAGTATTTAGAGCATAGGGTGTACCGACTGAGAGCGGGTGTTGCATGCTGGGAGATGCCCAGGTTCAGTGTGGCCAATTGGCCCAAGTTAATTGGCTAATTCCGTCACTGTACCAATTAGACTATTTGTGTTTGTGGCATATTTAGCATGACAACCTCTTTTATTTGACTTTGAGTGTGTTGTTTTCTTTAATCCTCAAGACAATAAAACAATATAATAAATAAATATAACATAATCAACAATAACAACAATAAGGCACATCATTAAACATATCTACAAGATATAATATGAGGCACATGAAATGAATAACAGTGTATATGATGACAAAGTCCCAGACAAACTAGACTTGTTAAGTTAATAACTCAAACCTACTGGCTGCATTCACTCCAACATTAAAACGTTTTCTGAAAGCTTCTTTATGAAATTGAAATGAGTCCTCTGCTATGCATAATGTGTGTTCCTATAGTGTTTATGGAGTACCGGTGTTTTCTTTATATTAAAGAGTGGATTACAGTGACTTACGTGGAGAAACCGCCAGCTGTCTCAGAGAAGGCAGACCATACTGCCCAACGTCTCTGATGGTTCAGGACACCATTAGAAATTAATGACAAATTAAACCAATTAAGCTTATGTGTAAGGAGAAAATACAAAGTCCAAGGGAATATAAAGAAAACTAATGAATGTATGTTTTACAAAATATTTTGTAATTAGTTGCACCTCTTCCACAAGGGAAATATAATTTGTTTTCTTATTATTATTTGCTATACAGATGTATGTTTTAAGATTTTTAGTTCCAGGTACATTTCATATCTAACGTTGAAAGAGAGCCACAAAAAATTGCAACAACATCAGTTGTTCTTTTTGGAAAGGCTGCTAGAAATCAGTTTTTTATTTGTGCATGTTGTTAAAGTCTCTTACGTACAGAGACAACCCGCAAGAGGAGACAAATGTGAAATGTATGTTTCCTACGGTTAACTCTCTCACCGTGGCTGTAAGTGGGCATGGGGGAAAAAAACATGGCTTTCACCACCTGAAAAATTAGCAGCAGGATTTGACTGATTATAGCGCCACCATCGCTGGCTCTGTTGCTTTGCCGCAAAATGGATACTCAGCAGAAAGGGGCTCTTTTTTTCATTCATTCTGTGCTGTCTGCATGAGTAATTACCTCCTTGATGTCTGAGATGCGATCGTGGAGCTCCACACATTAGAAACAGGCCAAGATTGATAGAGGCCTCTCGCGTGAAGGATTACTCTCCTGTTGTAATTCCAGCGTGGAGGTCATTCAAATGGCCGAATGCTTAAAAGTTTAATTTGCTCCTTGTCTCATTGGACAGCCTACCATGACACCTTAACCAATAAGGATGTAGCTACATCCTAATTCATGTTTCGCCTTCACCGCTGGAATGAGCTAACTGTGGCTGTGTGTGAGTGTGAGTGAGTGTGTGCATGCCTGCATGCCTAGATGTGTTTGTTGATGTGTACACTTTTGTTAACACTTCTGCTTTCCATAAAGGTGTGTGTGTGTGTCTGTGTGTGTGTGTGTCTGTGTGTCTGTGTGTCTGTGCACTGGATAAAGACCCCATCCGGCTTGAGATGCTATTCTGTGTCTGGTGCTGAATACTGTAGGAGGTGAGCGAGACAAAGACGAATCACGCAGCCTCCCTGTTGCCGGCGCTGTACATCTTTTAATCATAATGACTAAACAATGAACAACACACTGGCTGCTGGACCAGAGAGCAGAGACCACACCCCCTATCCCCTCACACACACACCTACACACACACACACACACACACACACACACACACACACACACACACACACACACACACACACACACACACACACACACACACACACACACACACACACACACACACACACACACACACACACACACACACGCACGCATAAGCACACTCTCACAATCACAATCACACACACACGTGCTCACACCCACACTCACATACACACACAGTTCACACACACACACACACACACACACACACACACACACACACACACACACTATCTCTCTCACACTCACACCCACACACAACACAACTCACACACTCACAGGCACACACATAAACACACATGCTCAAACGTACACACACACATAACATATCTCTCACACTCATGCTCACACACTCTTGCACACACACTTCCACACACCAGCCCTCCAGTGGGATGACTAATGCACAGTGTGTGTGTGTGTGTGTGTGTGTGTGTGTGTGTGTGGGGGGGGGGGGGGGGGGGTCATGGTGTAAAAGCACTGGCCCTAGGTCAACGCTGTGACACTTAATAGTTTGTCTTGTCATGTGTCACTTCCTGGAGACTTCCCTCGCTGACCCTGGTTAGCCCCACGCTTCTCTTTAATCCCCGAGTGTGACGGGAAGATCAGAACTGTGCCGTGATCCAGACCTGTCAGCTTACTTGTGTGTTGCCGGGTTGTCATGTCCCGGCCACGGCGGAGCCAAGATGGCCGTCGTGTCCTCCTCTCGCCAACTCTTGTTTCGCTTTGTTTTTGTGTTCGCCTTTTTTGTGTGCGTTGGCACCTTGATGTGTGTCCTAAACTATTCCTCACTCGGGCTCGGAGGCAGACTCCATTGTTATTCCTATTAAACACCACTGAATGAGTCCCCATAAAATACAGTAACAATACAGGACGTTTTTGTGAACATACGGTACAAATCTTTTCTTGTTGTTAGGGGCAACTTAAGCCTCTAAATCAAGCCTAATGAAATTGAGGGAGGGAAGTGACAGGTATACGTCTGAGAATGGGAAAGCCATTACAAATGAGATTATAAATGGGGAAGTGCATCAATCAGTGCTCACATGTGATATTGCTTTTTCCCATGGCCAGCCTTAAAGAATGTCCCGCAAAAATATAGCTATATAAATGTACACACAGACAAACACACACCCACACAAACAAACGCGTATGTATATATATATATATATATATATATATCTATATATATATATCTGTGTGTTTTATTATAAAAAGTAAGTTTTCTGTGTTTGTTTGTCAGTGTGACAGTGTGTTTGTGTGTGTCTGAGTGTAACCATGTGTGTGTGTGTGTGCGTGTGCATGTACATGGATCTTTCTGCATGTCTGTTCCTACCTTTGAGGCATGAGGATGATTCAGCATCACACACACAACACACAGACAGACAGACAGACAGACAGACAGACAGACAGACAGACAGACAGACAGACAGACAGACAGACAGACAGACAGACAGACAGACAGACAGACAGACAGACATGAACACACACACACAGCTGTACAGCAAGCCTCTCCTCTTTCCTTCGCTGGGTGTGGGATCAGCGTTAGGTAGTACCGGGCCTGTGAGGGATGGCTATTTACACAGCCGGGCCCAGCGTGCGCTCCAGCACCGCATGGATCAGTGAGTCAGTGCTGCGGTCTGCAGGCAAACATCTGGAGCAGGAGAGAGGGATAGGTGTGTGTGTGCTCCCTGTGTGCAGAGGCAGACAGCTGGGCCAGACGCTGGGCTGGTTTCAGCAACACCACAGAGAGTGGGTTCTGTTAATTGGCCCGCCTACTGTATACACAGTCTCGTGTTTTTGGATTCAGAATGCAACATGTTAATACATGTTAATTCAACACACACAAGTAGTACATGTTGTATGTGTGTTCTTTTTGTTGAAGCTATTACCGTCTTCACCCATATGTGTGTGTATATTTATACATATATACAGCTGTCTGCCAGAGCTGTATATGTATACATATTTAGTACATAGTACAAAGGAATTGTACATGATGTCACTTGTGTTAACTCTCATAACTGTCATTGTATTTTTTATATGAAATCATAGTTTGTTGTTTTCATCACTGCTAGAGTTTCCCATGTGGAACCCATCAGGATGTCATGGTTGTCCTGACGGAGGACGTGCTCCTCTCTGTTCGAACGTATTGATCTCCTCTCTCTCTCTCTCTCTCTCTCTCTCTCTCTCTCTCTCTCTCTCTCTCTCTCTCTCTCTCTCTCTCTCTCTCTCTCTCTCTCTCTCACTCTCACTCTATCTCCCCCTCTCTCTCTCTCTCTCTCTCTCTCTCTCTCTTGCTCTCTCCCTCTCTCCTCTCACTCTATCTCCCCCTCTCTCTCTATCTCCCCCTCTCTCTCACTATCCCTCTTTGCTCCCTCCCCCTCCCTCTCGCTCCTTCTATCTCCCCCTCTTTCTCTCACTATCCCTATTTTCTCTCTCTCTCTCTCTCTCGGCCTCCCGAACTGCCTCTCTTTATTGAATAAATTCAGTTTGTCACTTTCCATGTTGGAAGAATAACTCAAACACAACATATAATAATACTGGAAAAGTAGGATAAAACAATCTTGTCATGGCCGTAGAAGTGATTGCTCCGAGCCGTACGTGGCGATCAATACTTTTAATTCATAATTTATACTAGTAGCGATTGAAGAGGAAGGAAGCTCTTGATGCCTATTTCTTTGGCTCACCGGCCAACTTTGACCTTCTGTCTCAGAAGGAGGCTGGATTACGCGTGTTGTTCTCCCAGAGATCCCCTACTAGAGGTGCGACGACGACGACGCCGCCTGACATTTCCTGTTGAGGACTAAAATCTAAAGTGATTAATTCCTGGTAAGCACCAGATCTTCCGCTCGCACCATTCTTTATGACAGCAAATCCCAGACACGCCGCCCACATCGTGAAACACACACGCTTGGCGGTGCGTTTTTTATTTTCTTCCTTTCTTCATGGATTTTTTTCTTTTCTTTTTCACCTCGGGGCGAAACGTATCTCTCACGGAGGCCAGAGCTCATTACCTATTCCGGGATTCCCATATGTTTCACTCGCTCCTCGCTTGCCAATCATAAAACTGCTCCCTGTTTCAATTAGCCGTGGCTTTAATGGCTCGGTCCCAGTGTGTCGTTTATAGGCTGCGGTCAGCTGTATGCAGAGTCGCACCTAAATGTGTCCCCTGTTGCTGCAAAGCACAATATTGAGCTATATGTCCTCGGGCGAGAGCTGAAGACTTGTTCCCTCAAAGGCCACCAGCACCGTTTCCATTGTTAGCGTGAAGCCAATCCATGACGTCTCACCTGGAATCCATGAAAACAAAATATGTGGAGGCACCGGCAGCATCTTGTGAAAGGAAGCAATTGATTGTAATTAGCAGAAGAAGAAAAAAAGTACATTTCAAATGTTGTTGTACCCCCTCTAGTGTTGCTAATAACTTAATGATGCCGGAAAAAATGCATGCAATTTGCCTTAATTGATTCACCTATGCTGGATGCTAATTTGCAAAGGATTTCCGATCGCTGATTGATTTGGTCGGAGCTATTGAACTGCAGGTGGAGGAGACGCGGGCCTCATGCCCAGTTCCACGTTCCTGTCTTTCCATAAGGATGATGCCAGACAGTACTTTTTAGGTACTATTTATTATTTACTCACTACTTATTCAATCATTCGTTATGAACCATTCAAACATTTGTATGATTCTTTACGTGTTGTAATCTTAACACTTTAACACAATTTATTCAAGGTTATAGAATCTATACTGAAACTCTTTTCTACTTGTTTATATTTGTATCATGCAAACACGCATGTTAAGCCTGCTTGTTCACAGGGCTATTACATGTTCCATGTGTGTTCTAGAACCCCATATGCTCTCCATGGCCTTCATAGGTTCAGAGGCTGCAGGGTCACATGATCCATGACACAGGTCAGACTCTGTTATTAGATAGAGGACCAGAAGGGCACGCAGGGACTCTGAAGCAGGTCCACTAAAGAAAACCACGTCTGAGATTTCCTTCAGCGGCGGAAAGCAGGTCAATAACCCGGTAACACCAGCAGGTCAGTTATAAAGCAGGAGGACTCTATTCTAAACAGATTGCTGGGTAGAAAGGGGGTACACACAGGTACAGACAGGAGGGACAGACAGCTACAGAGAGGAGGTACAGACAGGAGGTACAGACAGTTACAGACACAGCTACAGACAGGAGGAACAGACAGCTACATAGAGGAGGTACAGACAGGGGGAACAGACAGTTACAGACACAGCTACAGACAGGAGGAACAGACAGTTACAGACAGCTACAGAGAGGAGGTACAGACAGGAGGTACAGACAGCTACAGAGAGGAGGTACAGACAGGGGGTACAGACAGTTACAGACACAGCTACAGACAGGAGGAACAGACAGTTACAGACAGCTACGGAGAGGAGGTACAGACAGGAGGTACAGACAGCTACAGAGAGGAGGTACAGACAGGAGGTACAGACAGCTACAGAGAGGAGGTACAGACAGGGGGTACAGACAGCTACAGAGAGGAGGTACAGACAGGAGGTACAGACAGCTACAGAGAGGAGGTACAGACAGGGGGTACAGACAGTTACAGACACAGCTACAGACAGGAGGAACAGACAGTTACAGACAGCTACGGAGAGGAGGTACAGACAGGAGGTACAGACAGCTACAGAGAGGAGGTACAGACAGGAGGTACAGACAGCTACAGAGAGGAGGTACAGACAGGAGGTACAGACAGCTACAGAGAGGAGGTACAGACAGGGGGTACAGACAGTTACAGACACAGCTACAGACAGGAGGAACAGACAGTTACAGACAGCTACAGAGAGGAGGTACAGACTCGAGGAACAGAGAGGAACTCATAATGGCCACTTAATATCTGTGGTGGTCAATGACAGCAGGAGGTGGGGGGGAGGGGGTTGTGGCCTTACCCAGGCTGACCTATCAGCCGCCTCCTGGGGAGGGCGGGGGGGCAGCAACAATACATTGTGGCAGCACGGAAAGGAACCATCTTTGCTATATAATTACTGTCTAATCTATCATATAGCTGCTGTGTGTGTGTGTGTGTGTGTGTGTGTGTGTGTGTGTGTGTGTGTGTGTGTGTGTGTGTGTGTGTGTGTGTGTGTGTGTGTGTGTGTGTGTGTGTGTGTGTGTGCGTGTGTGTGTGTGCGTGTGTGCATGCACACGTGTATGTATGCCTGTGCCACGTATGTTGCCACTGTACAAGCATTCAATGGTTGTGTGTGTGTGTGTCTGTGTATGTGTGTTTGTGTCTCGCTAAAAACACATAAATACAGTGCAGCGTGGTGTAGCCTGTGTTTGTGTGTGCGTCTGTGTGTGTCTGTGTGTGTGTGACGTTAGGAGAGGTTATTGTGACAGACAGGGAACTCACACTTCAGTCTGAAATATATTAAAGGATTTTTTTCCCCCTCCCTGATTCCAGCCTCTCCTCACTAATGCCTGCGGCTGAGGGAACACTTGTGAGGATAATTAAAATGGATGATATAGAATGACAGAGACATGATTCCAGCCTGAAGCAAGAGCCTCCTACCAAACTGTCAGGCCACCGCTCTCTCCTCCTAACGTGACCATTTCACCTTATTGAAATTATCACAAGTAAATACCCCCTGCTAAGATAAAGTACAGTGCCGTATATCAGCAGAGGGATTCAAGGTTTGGTTCTTTAATAGAACATGTACGGTTGTGACCCTTTGTGTTGGCTCAGGGTATTGGAAGGGTATCACTATTTTGGAAGGGTTTCGCTTTTAAAACCGACTGCTGGTGAGTTGTAATAGGATGGCTGCCACACAAAATGACCGATTTTATTTTCGATTTTAGAATACATTTAGAGTTGAATTGAATAGTATTTTATTGTTCTGTGGTTGGTGGCAGGATGTTGAAGTGAAATATCAATAAATACAGAATATAAAAAGGGAAAAGGTTAGCAAACAGGAACACTGTTAATTACATTTTAAAACTTTATTCAGATCACTTTCTTCAAGACTGTGGGTCTTGTCAATCTTCCACGTGTACGCAGGTTATAGTATAATGTCAAACTCATTATCTGTGTACAGAAAACCAAAACAAGCACATTTTCAAAAACATTTGATTATTCTTTGCATAGATTAGCCTCATGGTATCTCAATGTGTTGATTCGATGGCAGAAACATCCCAGTAAATACTATATAATGGTTTATGTTGTTATCCTTCCACAAACACACTGATCGCTTGGCTTAGTCAACCAAACTTACTTCCACGGGTTGTTTTTGGCTCCCAGTTCCACTCCACTCTGACACTGGGATTCATTTGACACAAGACACAAGACACAATTGGCACAGCTCTGAACTCAAGACTTAGGCTCCCATTAGTAAAGACAAGCGATCGTTATTCATGACATGTGTGATTTCTGAGTGTCTGACTGGGCACAGCTTGCTTGCTGCATCGCGTCTAGGAGGAGCCAGACAGCTGTCAGAGAGGAGCATCAGGAGGAGGAGGAGCGAGGGACGGGGGGATGGAAGGGTGGAGGCAGGACAAGGGAGGGGGGATGGTGGGGGGATAAACATGTGGGTGGGTGCGGGGGAATGGGGGGTTAGGGGGATGGGCCGGTCCTAACCCCCCACCACCACCACCACCACCCCCACCAGGACCCTTGTAAAGATATATATTGATTTCGGACGGGTTTTAATTACTTCCTTAAATTGAGCAATTTTGGTATTCCCGGGTGGGCTTCCCGCGGACAATCCCGCTTTTGGGATTCCACACCGAGGGCTGATCACGAGGGCCGGGCATGATGGACCATAAATCAGAGCAGATACATAATTCATCGGGAGCACAAGACGAGCGATGCGTCGGATCCTCGCGAGCGGCGTCTGCTCCGTCCGGAGCATTGAGATCTCCGTCTCTGGGAGGGACACCCCACCGTGCGCCCCGTGAATCCGTGGCCTGCTTGTGTCACTTCCTCCCCGGCGGGGTCCTCCCGGCTGAATGATGTCCCGTGTGCGTCCATCTGATCCTTCCTATTTATTTCTTTTCTCAAATTCGTTTTTGGTTCCTGGAAATGAAATAAAGTGTACAGATTGAAGCCAAATCGTCGTTTGTATTAGCGTCATTGTGAGCATGTAGATAGTTATTGTGTTGGTCGGCCAGTCCTCATAAGGTCAAAGGTCAACGCCTAACGTGATTTGTCCGATTCTCTACGACCGTGAGGCCCTCATCCGCCCCGACCATTTTCATTACAGCAGCGGCTAAATCCACGTCTCTGCCACGCAGACGTGTATTCTATTAAACTCCATCGTGCCCCATAAACCACATTTGGATCGCATCTGGTTACAAGAACGATTTCATCATCCTCCCGGACTCATTGAATAACGACAGCTGAGCGATGTCTGTCAGGACGAGGTCTGTGTGGAGGAAGGCCGAGGTCATGCATGAAGGTTATCCCCGTGGTACAAGGGGAGGGTGGACGGCATAGGACAGAATACAGAACCGACCACCAACCCTAGAGAAACCTTGCTCAAGGGCACTATATAATGGTGAATTCTAGGTCCTGTCTAGCTCTACTGGTACTGCATGGGATTAGTGGTTCGATTCTCAATTGGGACCACCACCCATGCTAAGAATATCTTCACTCATGGTATTATAAGATGCTGTGGATAACAACGTCCACCAAGCTGCATATATATTTTAAGTCTGCTAACACGGCACTTTGAATGATTCATGTGGTTGTTCTCCTAGCACCAGGATTAGCATCAAAGTAGTGCTTGTATGTCATTAGTCATGGTCAAGTACTGCTGATAAAGTTACCAGTCGTGATGTGCAAGTGACAGCATGGTTGTTTAACTAAAAACCCATGGTTATGGGGGGGGCCAGTAGTCCCTCATGAGTAACCTTATAAGACGGTCTTCCTCATCCTCCTAGTCCTCCTCCTTCTCTCCTCCTCCTCCTCCTCCCCTCTCCCTCTCATCTTCCTCCCCCTTCCTCCTCCTCCCCCTCTCCCTCTCATCTTCCTCCCCCTTCCTCCTCCTCCCTCTCCTCCTCCCCCCTCTCCTACTCCCCCTCCTTTCCTCCCTCTCCTCCTTCTCCTCCCTCTCCTCCTCCTTCTCCTCCTCCTCCCCTTTAGCGCCACGGTCTCTGGAAAGGCACAATTGAGTTTTTCTTAACAAGTCCAAATTGAGTTTTTCGAACAAGAAGTCATTTCAGGGTTTTGTTGTTAAAGCCCTTAGCCTGACCTGCACGCGGGGACACTGGGGTGATGGGAGAGAGAGGATTTCTGTTCCATTGTTTTCATCTGAGACTCCACCACAATTGCAGCTTTCCTGCAGTATTTCCGGCTTGGGTCTGCTAATAAAGACGGGAGTGTGCGAGGTATGTCTGGCTGTGGCGCTGACCTTAATCTGAGAGGTGACACGGGTTTAGACGGGGTGAGTCTGGTCAGCCACGCTACAGTGCCCCAATCGTCTGCCAATAACTCTCCTGCATCTGGGGATGATGAACACAGAATGGAGGATTCTGGAAACTCAACTGTTGCGGTCCTCCTTCTCTCACGTGGGAGGAAGTAAGACAGATCCGGTCTTACTAAGACCTGATCTTTTCAAATATGTCCCCCTATTTCATTCTTTATTATTATTCGATGGGTACTTGATGAAATTCATGGGAACACATACATGGCATATTAAGCATATAACAACAATACAGAAATCTCACAATAAGCATATCAATCCTACTTTTTTTTCTCTTACATATGTCAGATATGGACAGAATAGGGTAAACAATAAATGGGCAGATGAGGGTTTTCTTTCTCCGTATGTGTGCATTGCTCTCACTTCAGATATTGTTGTTTGTGCTCCTCGGCCCGTTCCCCATTCATATGCATGTGAGCAGATCAGCATACATCTCCTACATCTATAGTGTAAACACAGACTCTTCCTAAACAAATCCAAATGAATAAATAATATGTGGGGCGCACGCCTTTACACTCAGATCCATAAATTACCGTCCCAGACTCTGGCCCCCACACCCAGCTTCGCGGGAGAGATTATGTCCCCCATGCTCGTCTTCTTCCTCTTCCTCTTCTTCTTCTTATGCACAAGACTGACAAGCCCCCCGTTACGTTACCGTCGGTTACGTGGCAGGGGAGGAGGGGGGGGGGAGCTGCTAGACGGGGGCCCTCACTCTAAGTGCTAAGTGCTGATTGGACGCTGATAGGAGCTCTCAGCTCTGTCTTTCATCCCCCCCTGCGTTTGACCCGGAGAGATGCCGGTAATCGGCACGACGCGCCGGCCAATCATTCCCCCCGCGTGCGGACTCTGATAAGTCAGACACACCTTCCTCTTACAGCGAGAGGGAGGGCTCTCTCTCTCTCTCTCTCTCTCTCTCTCTCTCTCTCTCCCTCTCTCCCTCTCTCCTGGTTATCACAGGAGCCTCCCCACTCCTCCTTCAAGAGGCTGCCTCCTCCTCCTCCTCCTGCAGCCTCAAAGGCCTCCATCAGCAGTAGCTCTCAGGGCCTCTTTCATCTGACGGAGCACATAAGCCCGTGAAAGGAAGGAGAAATAAACGGGCTTCTATCTCTCCAACTGTGATCTTTATGAATTCGATTTAGCCACTTTAAAAAAAATTGTAACTACACAATTTGTTATTTTCTGCCGTTTCCTTTTTTTCTGTTAATATCTGTGGCGATAAATTGCTTCGATTGACAGGGTCTTTTTTTGGTTTGGTCTGTGTGTGTGTGTGTGTGTCTGTCTGTGTGCGTTTGTGAGTGTGTGCGTGTATGCCTCTGTATTTGTGATAAGGCAGCTAACTGTGGTCACCTGAGCCCTTCTTAGAGACTCGTTGGACACCTTTCATGTAAGCTGCTGTGAAAAATCATTTGGCTCATTCTGTGGAGGAGCGAAATCCCCGTGTTTTGCTTGATTACATTTTGTTATGGTTTTCCAGCCGTTTTCCAGAGAACTTCTCAAGTCTGCCGAGAGTAGTACAGTTTAATAGGATGATATTGGGCTGCTTTATTGGGTGTTTGCAGTTGTACCGTTGGTTCATTTAACAGCCCATCCATTGTTAAAGGGATTAAACAGCTCCCACACTCCACCACTGTGTACAGTCGGGCTCCCCGGTGGAAGGAGAGCAGAAGAAACGGGACAGACTAGCCGAACGCTGAGGACAGAAATCGTTTGAGGCTTCGTTTGTAAGGAATCTGCAATCTGCAATCCCACATGCAAAGTTTGCCTGCTGCCACATTCAAATACCCCCCCCCCCCCCCCCCCGATGATTTGCCATCCTATATCTGAGTGACCTTTAGAAGGCCAGAGGCACTACCCAACATTGATTACATAAATTGATCGTCACACATTCAGAGGATATTAATTAGATGAGGAAAACAATTGAATGAACACAAATAGCTCTTAGCTTAAATGCGATCGCAAATAAAAGCGACTCGCGACGCGGCTTTCAGCAGCTCAGCAGATCTGTTCCAGGATCAGTTTGCGACCACCTCGCATGTTTGACAACCACAAAAAAAGGTGAATAAATAATATGGAGGGGAGATATATGATATATGTTAGGCTCATTTAACCAGGAGAAGTGCTACATACTCCAAGTCCAGACGAAGGAGACTGCATCACCTGCTGTGATTCACCGCAGTGTGTGTCTCGCCCTAATCTAGATCTAATCTCGGCATTTCATATCCGAACTATCCACTAGATGCACTTCAGCGCATATTCTCCTGTTCTAAAGACAGAGTGAAACGAAGCAGCACGATCACTGGTCCATTCACGGTCCCACCGGATCAATACGCCGTCTGAGCGAAGGTGTCATCCTCAAATCAGAATGCATGCTGGGACGTCGTACTTTAGTGGCCTGTGACTCGGCGTGTGTCAGTGGCAGCTGCCAAATAGGTTTCAGCGGAGAGGGCAGAGTCACACGTGCCAAAGCTAACAGCTGTTAACTACACAACCTGCAGGCTATGAACTGCGGCTCTGCCCATTGTCAGTCTCTCCGCCACAAGCTAAATATTCCTGGAGGAATTTGTTACAACCAGGCAATACACAACAGAGGAAACCCTTTACACCGATATTGCTCTCAAATTGGCAGCATGAGAAGGAGAGGCCTTGTGGGAGGTTTGAGTGTGGTAACCTATCCCTCTTGGGCCCCTGGGAGCCACTTGGCCAGCTTTCATCCACATAATTATAATAAATTTGACATTTCATAGATAATATTGATTTCTTTATTTTAGCATTTCACCATAGGTGACAGTCCAGTGTCAAGAATGAAATTTCTATTGATCTTCTGCGCATTAATCCCTCATGTGTATGTGATCATTTTTATAAGACCTTTTACTGCACATAAATCAATACTTCATATTTCCAGCCATTCCAGAGGAGATGTCATATTTGTAAACTGTGTCTTGACACCAGCGATTCCTTTCTCGTTCCGCTACAACTGTGCACGACCAGTCAATTTGGGGGAGGTGGGGGAGAACAGGGAGGATATATGGTGGAGGTGGGGGTGAGGTGGGGGTAAGGGAGGGGGTGTATATGAAGAAAAAAAAGGACACAGTGTTGCTTCGCTGGGAGGCGCACCAGGCCTTCTTAGGGGGTACTT
>JACYXH010000090.1:642500-697500 GCA_026745465.1 Lota lota | reverse complement strand
CCTTCCTACCTTTCCCTGCTCCTTTCTTTGGGGTGGCAGAACGTCTGCAGCCGGCACTCTGTATTTTCCTCCCTTGGTTCTAGAAACGACTAGATTGTCTGACCCCGGTCTCCCCGCCGAGATGGATTCGTCTTTCGTTTTTTTCTTCTGTCGTCAACAACAACAACAACAAACGTGACGCGCGTTCCTTCAAAGCGTTTCCTGTAAGCTAGTAGCTTCCCTGAGCTCTCTCTCTCTCTCTCTCTTTCTCTCTCTCTCTGTAGGGTTTTGACAGAACATAAATCTCCCCAACACACACCGCTGCCCCGCGGTACTTGAACTAGGCCTGCTCCGGTCTCGCCGGGCTCCCAGGTGCCTCTTAGAGCGCCTGACGGCAGTTTGCTGCGCCCCGCCTCACCTTATATCCTCGCTAGTTCCGCTCTTGCATAAAGGAAGCTGTGCAATATAAAAGTGGAGTGCGTGGATGTGTTTGTGTGTGTTTGTGTGTGTGTGTTGGAGTGTGTGTGCGTGTGCTTATATGCATAGTGTGTGTGTGTGTGTGAGTTGTGTGCGTGTTTATATACTTTATATGTTTATGTGTGTGTGTGGTGTGTGAGTTTATATATTTATGTGTGTGTGTGTTTATATGTGTGTGTTTGTGTGTGTGTGTGTGTGTGTGTGTGTGTGTGTGTGTGTGTTTTTATGTGTGTGTGTGTGTGTGTTTATGTGTGTGTGTGTGTGTGTGTGTGTGTGTGTGTGTGTGTGTTAAATGTGTTTATATGTGTTTGTGAGAGAGAGAGAGAGAGAGAGAGAGAGAGAGAGAGAGAGAGAGAGAGAGAGAGAGAGAGAGAGAGAGAGAGAGAGAGAGAGAGAGAGAGAGAGAGAGAGAGAGAGAGAGAGAGAGAGAGAGAGAGAGAGAGAGAGAGAGAGAGACCATGTGTGTCAGTAGGAGGTGTCTGCGTCGGGGTGAGGGGGTCTAAGAGGCTCCAGGTGCATCAGTGCAGCCGACTGCAGCGTGGCTTGACTTGCACGTCTAATCTCCTGATGGGACATGAAGCTGCGTGGGCGGCCTCTGCTGTCTGCTGCGACACACACACACACATAGACACACACACACACACACACACACACATAGACACAAATACACTCTCTCTCACACACACACATACACACACACATAGACACACATACAGACACACATACACACATGGACACACACACACAGACACACATACACACATCGACACACACACACACACACAGACACATACACACACGCACACACACATAGACACACACACACATAGACACAAATACACTCTCACACACACACATACACACACACACACACATAGACACAAATACACTCTCACACACACACATACACACACACACATAGACACACATACAGACACACATACACACATGGACACACACACACACACACACACAGACACACATACACACATGGACACACACACACACACAGACACATACACACACACACACACATGGACACACACACACACACACACATAGACACATGCACACACGCACACACACATAGACACACACACACACACACACATAGACACAAATACACTCTCTCACACACACACACATACACACAGACTCACATACACTCTCACACGCACACACACAGACACACACACACACATACACACATATAAACAGACATATACATATTCTACAGCATAGTAGCAAAGGTAGATCATTTTACAGTGAAGAATGTTTTGGCAATATGCATTTAAATTTTTTTATCTCCGCACTTTATAAGTGCGGAGAATGGCGATATGATATGGCTTTGTTGTAATCTTTGTTTGATGAAATGAACCTGCGCTCCTGTGGGATAGATTACATTAAACCGTACTTTTACTTTCTAATCCCAACTTGATTTGATCTGGTGGAATTTTGCTGCTTGGAAACTCGACAGTTAACATAAACTCAAACGAAGGCAGTCTATAGCTCCACCACTCACTTAACGAGTCTCTCTCTCTCTCTCTCTCTCTCTCTCTCTCTCTCTCTCTCTCTCTCTCTCTCTCTCTCTCTCCCTCCCTCTCTTTATCTCTCTCTCTGAAAACGTATATTAACATTTCCAAATCAGAACTAGTAAAATAAGGTACGGAATAATAATAGTACAAATATAAAAATAAATAAAATACAATTTGGATGTTTATATACAGTGAAAATTAAAGTCTCTGGCTCTCACCCTCTCTCCCACTCTCTGTCTCGCTCGCTCACTTCCTCTCTCTCTCTCTCTCTCTCTCTCCCTCTCCCTCCTACACACACACACACACACACACACACACACACACACACACACACACACACACACAGGGAGGTCTTAGCTTAACTTAGGTGCTCCATAAAACGAGTTATTTATTTTTTTCGCTTGAACTTTGAAAAACGAAAAAACTGCAGAAGCCGACAAAATATTTCCTGTGTTCCTACTATCTAAAGGCGTTGTATTTAAGCTGGTCCATCTTTTCAGCAAATTAAGTGTTACTCTTTCTACTGAAGACGTTGTTTTGGGGTTGGTAGAATGTGGAGAATATGACACGCCTAAACATTTACTACTGTCTATTAAATATGAAAATGTATACAAATTTTATATAATACAAATATCCTCTGGACAGATCATAGCATGATAAGATGGACGACAATTAGAGAATCAAGATTACCCATTTCTTTTTTATTTTCCCATACTTTTTATACCTGCATTTCAACACACACACACACACACACACACACACACACACACTCAGTACCCAACACATGCACACACAGTACCTAAAACACACACATAATACCCGACACCCACCCACCCACCCACATACACGCACGCACGCACCCACCCACACACACACACACACACACACACACACACACACACACACACACACACACACACACACACACACACACACACACGAAAACATCCCATGAATGTTTACACAGATATCCGTGCACACTTGTGACCACACACACGCAGGTCTTCAAGACAGAGCAGATTACACGTGCACGGCGTGTTTGATGTGTTTCGCTTCAGATGCAGCGGGAGCGCGTGGCAGCGCTCCAAACGGGGGCACCTTCCTCTGAAACGAGCCGGTGCTTCTGAGCACGTTGACATTTTACACGGCGACAGTAGTCTGTACCCTCGCATTTAATCAAGCAGGCACGGCATCGCCCCGGACGGCGAGGGAACCTTTTCTCTCTTTAAAGACACAATGCAAACCCAACACCAAAAGGAAGACATCCACGGGGGGGTTGTTGTTATTTTTACTGCTATTTGAATCGCGTCTAAAAAAATAAAATAGAATTCCCCCCCTTAAATCACAGAACGCATTCCACGGCAATTCATCCAGTGCTCGAGCTTGGGTATGAAACACAGATGTACGCCTCGGTGCCGTGGCGCATCACCATGTGACCGTCATCCCCCGGCCTCGCCCAGCAGAGCTCGCTGCATCATCTGAGGATCACACAGGACACCCTGCGCCCTGCTCCCCTGAAGACACACTGCTCCTCATAACACACTGCTCCTCACAACACACTGCTGCTCCTCATAACACACTGCTCCTCATAACACACTGCTTCTGCTCATAACACACTGCTCCTCATAACACGCTGCTCCCCTGAAGACACATTGCTCCTCATAACACACTGCTCCTCATAACACACTGCACACTGCTCCTCATAACACACTGCTCCTCATAACAGCTTCCCACAACACACACTGCTCCCTACAACACACTGCTCCTCATAACACACTGCTTCTCATAACACACTGCTTCTCAAAACACACTTCTCCTCATAACACACTGCTCCTCATAACAGCTTCCCACAACACACATTGCTCCTCATAACACACTGCTTCTCCTAACACACTGCTCCTCATAACACACTGCTCCTCATAACACACTGCTCCTCACAACACACTTCTCCTCATAACACACCGCTCCTCATAACAGCTTCCCACAACACACACTGCTCCTCATAACACACTGCTCCTCACAACACACTGCTCAAGCCATCGGCTACACCGGCTCTACTGGCCACATTAAGGGCATTTCTCACCACTTAGAAACACTATCCCCTCCCTCCCTCCCTCTCTCTCTCCTTCTCTCTCTCTCCGTCTTTAATGTGTGCTCCTTTACCGTCGGCCATTTATGCATGTTTTTTTCTACTTCACTGACCGTTGAGCACTGGCTTCATTAAAACTAATTGAATCGGAAACACGTCCGCCCTCGGAAACATTAACTCTTTCCATAAAGGAGATTTCCGATTTTCATTCTGTCAATAAGGTCAAAGGACCCGGTCCATGTGTTCAATACTGATGTGTGTTGTGGCCATAAAGTACCTCCATAAACGACCTCCATAAAGCAGCTCTGTAAGCTCTCTATAGCACCGGATCTCCAGAGCAGAGCCACAAGGACCGGTAATGATGTGTGTTCTTATGTTTAATTGAGAGAATCTGCCACCCATTACATTTATGTCCATTTCTATGGATTTCTGACGACACGGAATCACTATTTTAAAACGGGTGCCGGGTGCAATGTCTCGTAGTTTGGCGAGAGCATTTGACTGGAAGACGTCCGTGTGAATGCTCAACGCTGATCACACGCGGCAATGTTTTGATGTTTCGGATGTTCTGATGTCACCGCATCTGAAATCAATGCAGGGCACCACAGATGACAAGCAGCTGTTTAATATGAACTAAATATTTATGAGTTGTCTGACGAGGCGTCAAGTCCAGTCAATTTTTTTTCTTTCTTTTTTCTTTGCAAATGATGGTCCTGGTTGTATGGCGCTGTCTGGGGCGGTGAGGCCCATTAGAGCGAAGAGGGAGTGAGGCCTTTGATTTGTCTCATCATTCACAGCTTGTCCATGCCTTCAGCCTTCATACATGGCTGCTGAATTGATCGTCTGTTTAGTCAGATGAATGATAACGCTTCTGGGGAGGGAGGGAGGGAGGGAGGGAGGGAGGGAGGGAGGGAGGGAGAGAGAGAGAGAGAGAGAGAGAGAGAGAGAGAGAGAGAGAGAGAGAGAGAGAGAGAGAGAGAGAGAGAGAGAGAGAGAGAGAGAGAGAGAGAGAGAGAGAGAGAGAGAGAGAGAGAGAGAGAGAGAGAGAGAGAGAGAGAATTGGGGGAGACAGACGGGTGGTTTTATTTTCCAGCTTCAATCCTTGGAAATAATTCAGTTGTTTTTGGGGGAGGGAGGGAGGGAGGAAAGGAAGGAGGGAGGGAGGGAGGAGTAAATGTTGTTCCTTTTTCGTACAGGATAAGATTGAGTCTTGATAATTACGGGGGGGGGGGGGGGGGGAAATCTAACAGGTCAGCCTAACAGCAGAAGAGGAGCTCCACCACCACCACCACCCCACCCACCCCACCCAACCCCCCTCCATCCCTCTTTGGTTTACGTGTCAACAACATCACATCATCACCCTCCGCGGCTCCCTAGCGCTCTCCGGGGACTTTCAGAGTTGTGTAATGGCGGTGTTGTGGCGCGGCCAGCGAGAGGCGGTCCCTGAGAGCCGTGTGATGAGGGCGACCGCGGCGCGGGGTGACGGCGGGGACGCTGACACCCCATGTGACCCAGAGAGAATGGTATCAGGGAGATGATTGGTCCGTGTCGAATGACACGGAACTCTGTTGTCAAACTCCCTGTCCCCATCATAATGAGAGGAACATATGTTTAGTTATCCATATTTATCCTATGTATTTATATACATAGTTCTAGAGGCTAACATTGATGTATGTATTGTGTCACAGTTCTGTTTGGATGAAATAGAAGAAGTTTGGAAAGCATTGGTATATATTTCTTTCTCCATCTCCCTCTTTCTGTGTGTGTGTGTATTTGTTATTGTGTGTGTGTGTGTGTGTGTGTGTGTGTGTGTGTGTGTGTGTGTGTGTGTGTGTGTGTGTGTGTGTGTGTGTGTGTGTGTGTGTGTGTGGCCACCACACATTAGTGGTGGCCTTTAATTGTCACTCACACTAGAAGTACAAATGCAGCATAGTGCATATAAATAATTTCAGGCCTTACTCTCTACTCTAAAGCACTTAGTAGGGGAGAGAAAAAAAAAACATTTCTGCAAAGCATAGTTATGGACAAATACCTCTGAACACCAGCTTTACTTTGATGTGAATGCAACTAAAACTGAATAACAAAGTACTGACTTCGCTCCCTGCCTGTGCTGATGGGGGTAACTTTACATTGGTTCATAACGGGTGGTGAAGGAAGCCATGAGTCTCGGATCTTAATGGGTTTTGAGTGAACATCCGCTGGCATACATATCCTCACACAAACCCTAACAGAAGCATTGTCTACACGTGTCACTCTTTATTATGTGGAGATAGACATGTTTAAAGACCCTAAGTGTAGTTAAAGTCAACAGCGGGAACTTGTGACATGGAATAACCACGTCTCGACAGATCTGCTAAATGTCAGCAAACCGCTTCTGAGTGGAATTCCAATTTGCGGTAGAATTAGCACTTTTCAGCAGAGGTCTAATTATTTAGACACTGTATTGCCTGGCACTATTCTCGCTCAGCTGCTCAGCCTGCCTTCCTGATCAGGAGGAGCACGCGGCCGAGTCTCAGCCATCGCCCGGGACCACGAGAGGATGCTCCTGTGTCACTTCCCTTTGGAGGCTGAAGCGAATAGGACCGCAGTCGTCCAAGGGATTCGCTAACCGTTAGTGCCTGTAGAAGGATAAGACTTTCAAGGCAGGGTTGGATCTGATATGCACATTCAGTAAGCCCCAGCCTCTCAGGTGTGGGCGATTTGTTGGTTAAAGAACTGTTTACATTTCAAATATAGATGTATTAGATCACTTTATGACACTATTTGTGAGGTTTCTGTGTGATGAGCTGACTTCTGCTGGGAGATAGAAAGGGAGGGCGGGTTGATTTTGCAATAATCTGTTTTAAGTCAACTAAAGGACAACACCAACAAAGGAATTAGTTTGAACTGCCAAAATCAATATGCGATTTACGGTAACTTTTGGAGCAATATGGTGAAACACCGTTAATTATGCATAGATAACTAACGGCTTTGTGGCACGACGTGGGAAGATTCCCGGTGTGGCTATTCAGGGAGCAAGGCAATAGGCTTCAAATGTTCTACTTTTCTGTCTTTCTTCTGACTTCTCTGAGTTTTTTTCTCTTTCTCTTTCTTTTGTCTGTCTTTTCTCGTTCTTTACCTATTTTTTTCCCCTCATGCCAAAGTTACAACACTGACTAAATAAAGACATCTAAAAACTAAACTTCAAACATTTAAACTCAATCGCCAAAAAAAGGTTTTTATTTTATAGTTTATATCATAGAGATTTAAAGAAGTCAGAGTTGGACTGTCATCACTGTTTTCAACTCAGAAAATGCAGCCTCTAATTTGTAGTGAGTTTATTTAAGCGCGTTTATGCTCGTTCTTTAAAGGTCGTATTTGTGATCATATGAGATCAAATGAAATACATGTAACAGTTGGATGAATGAATACGGTAGTCCGATGGATCCTCCTGCGCGCATGTATTGCTCAAGTTCTTCAAACATTCCGAATAAACGGAATTGGCCCTCGAAGAAGTGTTACTCGAAAATGTTTTCAGCGTTATTTTAGGCCTACTGGTTATTTGAATAATTATGATTATAGCTAAGGCATTTTATAAACCAAAACGAAAATAGAAAATGAAGCGGAATGAAGGCCTATAGGCGACATAATTCAGCTTTAAAAAATAAAGGCCTGTCTTTTGTGAGATAGGCCAATAGCCTATCCATATTTTGTATACATTTATATGTTTAGTAATAGTCAATACTTTATCAGAGTTGTATGTAATCTACAAATCCTTTCAATTGCTCTAAATTAAATGATTAATAAAAGTAAATAAATAAAGGTATTTTTTTTAAATCTCATAATTAAGATAAAACGTCTTAGGTCTTAGGTTAGGTCTACTAACTGATAGTCCGACCTGCATTAAAAACAGCCTATTTGGATTATCACCGACTCAATCTGCACATTAAACAATTCGAGAGAAAATATTTCCCAAGGAAACTGATTTAAAAGTTTTATTTGTAAACATTAAATATTTCTTTATCTCTAAACTTTTCGGATTTCGGCACCAAATGCGTGGTAATGTTTTAATACACCGTTATGGCAAAGATGTAGGCCTATCACACTCATGAAGTTTGGAAATATGACGTTCTCAAAATTGGAAAATCATTATTACCTAGACGTCTATAAGACATAAAACATAGACAACGTGCTCAGCATGAACTCGGGTGGTTTTAAATCGTTTAAATTGCACCATGCTTAACGTAGCTTTTGGCAATATAAATAATAAATATATAGAAACGTTTATATTCAACAGCAACAATACTTACAACACATACAAACAAGGAATGTCTGACAGCTTTACAAACACCATGGCTCCTTCTTTTTCTATACAGATGAGATAAATTCCACATACGCGTTTTACATAAAAGGTGTGCCAGTACTACGAATCTGTATCAAATCTATGAGACTACATAGTGTCCGGTATATAATGTGTATAGACACCACCTCTCCAAGTGCCTATAAAACTACGACATGCGTCATTTCTGAAGACTTCCACACCTCGGGGTCCTGACAAAAACACACAGGCACGAGTCATAAAAGAAAAAGAAAAAAAACGTTTTTTTTGTCATTATTACAAACTTTATACACGTTATAAATTGATGCATTGGTCGCATCACATAATCTATCGCAATATACAGTATGTGTATATATATAAATGTGAATGAATATATTACATCTGACTATGATAAATCAGTGGAGCTGAACAAACAGTAGGCCTAGGCTAAATAATAGTAGCAAGACCAGATTGAGGTTTTTTTTTTTTTGGGGGGGGGGGGGGGACGGGACAAAAAGTCCATGGAGAAATAGCCCCTCCCCCGTTCCGTTCATTTAGCACTCACGATAATTTAGAGGAATTACACGTTAACCTAATAGGATTCGTCATGTCTTTCCCCTCTTTGTTTTTTGTTTTTTATGGATCCTCACGCTTAATGTGTTGTCTCTACAAACCTACGGAGCTGCAAATATTCAGAATAAGCAATGTCTTAGAAATGTGTCAAGCTGACTCAAACAGTCTTTGGAAGTTCGTTGAAGTCTCAGCATGTGCCGCCTAAGTGCCGGGACACTCAGAAAGGTAGTGTGTCAAGAAAAAGTTTGTCAATTATCGCTGGCGGGGGGACCAGGTCTTCAAGCTTTAAGTAAAAGATACGCTGCAGACCTTGAGTACATAGTGTGCGGAGTTCCGGGAGTTTCCCCAACAGTTTTGACAAGTAGTTCGGACGATTCAATCCACCGCCATTAAATGTCACTTGGTCTTTGAGACAGTTTACAATCTTGTTCTGGAGATCTTCCACCCTCTTGGGTTCCTTAAGACCGTGTCGCTCTGAAATGTAAACCACAAAAAGGGAAATCAGATCATCTCTCTTTTAAAGGGTTATTCTGATGTGCCGTTATTACTAAATCCAACACTTTGGTAGGCCTGCAGGGGTTGTGGGGTGGCGTTACACTTTACGCACCTGTTACCATCGCCAGCGCCGCGATGCAGGAGAAGGCGGAGATGTCGATGTTCATGCTCTGCAGGTTGGAAGAAAACTCCACGATAGCGTCCACCCACTCGCCGAAGCCACGGACACACTGCAGCCGGTGCAGCACCACTCCGTTACAGAATATCAGCTTCCCCTCCACTGGGTTGGACCTGCCGTTAATAACACGGTGTCAGTAAATATCGCGAGATAAACAGCAGAGAATTCCAACGCATCCTAATTGTGAATTATTGGAAATTAATTAATGTAACCAAAAAAAAATATAAATATGCAGCGAAGCTTGAAGGAGCGGAGGCTTAAAAAGAGTTTCAATGGATTATAAAAAAAAATCCCCTTGTGTTATTAATTAACGCTACGACTTCTTTTGAATGAGGGGAGTTGCACCTGTACGCTAGCCGCAGCACGAAGAGCTCCAGGAAGGCCGATTCGAAAAGCAGGTCCTGGTCTTGTTTGGTGAGGTCTGAGAAGCCAGGGATCTTCTCGGCCCAGCCGCGGATGATCTCCATGGATCCCGTGAGGAGGTCGTAGAACTGCTGCACGTGCTGGGTGTCGTCCCCGCTCATGTGGTAGTCAGGGTTCGCCTGGAACTGGAATTTAATTTAAACGGCGGCTTAATGAGACCCTTTAAAATATATAAAGCGTGAAATTGCAGTGCCCGTTTCCAGGAGAGAGGCTGCCTTTTTTTTTTTTTACCGATAAATTCATGTCTTCTTTTATTGAGTTCTCCGTTTCGCTGCGATTTACTTAAGTAAAATATACCGCCTTAAAAGCCTGACAAAGTTATGGCTGAATGGCTGGCGTGGAAAAAAAACTTTTCCAGTTAATAAACGAAACTGTGAATGGTGAGAGCAAATCTTAATTAAAGAAAATGACTTTCTTTTTTCTTTTTTGGTTGCCCTCTTTTTCTCCAGCGAGACGAATGGTTGCTGTGTGTTTAACGGTTTCGTGCGTCTAACTTTTTTTTTTTTATTCCATGCGACTTACCCGAGAGTAGTCCAAGGCAGACATGGAGGGGTTCGAGTCCACGTGCGCCCTGACCAGCGCGCTGATGAGGCTGACGGGTGGTGAGGGGGGGGAAGGCTCCTGGGGGCTCTTGGGTTTGGACGGCAGGCGGCCTCTCCGGCCCTTGAGGTTAGCCGTCCGCACAACTGCGTTCCGAGAAGAACAGTAAGGTGAGTAAGTGAGTTTCACTGCAACACACACTCGCAGCATATGACGGATATGAGAGATGTTTCATTTGTGAAACGAACACAAACCAAACCAAACACAGAATGGCCTTCTGTGTGGTGTAGTTCAATGCCAGAGATTAAATATGGAAGTTGCAGTGGTTCTAGAATAGGCCTCTCCGTACCTTCTTTCACCATTCCGACCACGAGGCACTTCTGGAAGCGGCAGTACTGGCAACGATTTCTTCGGCGTTTGTCAACAGGACAGTTTTTATTCGCTAAGCAGACATATTTAGCGTTTTTCTGAACAGTTCGCTGTAAAAGACAGAGAGAAGAAGAAAAGAAATATAGTCTTAGTATATGCTGAATACGTGGACTGCATTTTCCAGAAAGCTGATGCAAGTCCTAAATTCATATATTAAAAGGGGGGATTTATATGATCTTCATGTCCCGTTTGTGACTGTTCTATGCGCACCAGAACATACAGGGGAGAGACAATCAGCAAACACGAATACGTGACCACTCATATTCCACTCGTTCCTCTGGAGACCAGCTCTATTTAACAGGTTAGATTCGATTTCTCAACCGGGTCGTATTATAAAGTCATGCAGGCTCGTTGGCTGCTCAAACTGTTTTGCCATGACATACAATTACACGCGCGCGCGCGCGCACACACACACACACACACACACACACACACACACACACACACACACACACACACACACACACCAAGTGGTTCAATATTAAGAACCATAGGTAAACGTGAATAGAAAACGCTTCTCCGGTGCACACTAAAAAGCTAAAGCGTCCTGATATTGTGACGGTGCGCCGGTAGGAACCGTTGACCGCAATAGGAACCGGACATACAAATGTGTGAAATCCCACCTTGAAGAACCCTTTGCATCCCTCGCAGGTGCGCACCCCATAATGTTGGCACGCGGCATTGTCCCCGCACACGGCACACAGCCCCTCGTTGGACGGAGAGCCGCGGGACGGGGGCGACGGAACCTGGCTGTCCATCAGCTGGTGTCCGTGGCCCAGCTGGAGGGAGTGCGGGAAGGCAAGCGCGGCTTGTTTCCTGATCGCGCTCGGTACCGCGAAGCTCTGGCCGTCTAAATGCGACCGGTGAGCTCCCGGGTTGTCGTGGTTCATCGACACGTGCAGCGGGCCGTCGAAGCGCATCTGGCAGCTCGAGACGGGCGTGCCGGGAGGGGACTGCTTGAAGGAGAACAGCGAGAGCCTCGACACCGGGTTCTTCCGCTGGTCCATCATGTGGGAGGTCGCCGCGACGTAGTTCTGGTGGAAGCTGTGCAGGGAGCCCGGGTCCTCCCACATGTGATTGTGTTGGACCTGGAAGTTTGGCGTGCTCGGGGCGTGGGGTGAGGAGGGCTTGAAGTACACGGGCCCGGAGTGGGCCATGATCTCGTCCGACTGGGGCGGCAGGTGGCTCTGCTGGTGCTGGTGGTGGTGGTAGCTGTGCATCTGAACCTCCTCCACTTTGATGGCCGACTGCTCTGCAGAATGCGGCATCTGGTACAGACAAGGCGGCTTCACGTCGTACCCTACGGTGTTGTAGTTGTCCATGAACGTGCTGAAGCTCGGAAGAGACGTCGTAGCTGTGATCTCAGTGTTGGTCAAGTCCATGCTAAACTTCACGAACTCGGGGGTTAGGAAGTCGCAGCTGTACTCTCCGGCGGCATGGTAGCTGTAGCTCTGGGAAGCGGGGCTGGCGCCTTGAGGTGAAGATCCATACTGAGCCTGAACGCAGGGCATGGCTGCAGAGAAACACGCACAGGAACAAAATGAATCAGAAATAATAGTGATGGTTAAAAATGACAACCACGGTTGAATGAATCATTGAGAGCTACGCAAATTAACTATTATAGCTGAATGATATAGGCCTTCAAAGTTGTAAATGTTATGCAGAAATGAATATTATAAAACACAACAACAAAGAGGAGAACAGAAATAACTATAATGCAGAATGAAGGGATGATAATTGGACACAGCAAAACATTGCTGTGCTTTGGGTATTTAAAATGCAAAGAAAAGTTAAACATACAACCGCCTACCTCAAGTTTTTGGAGAGCGTATTGGTGACACTTGAAATTGGGTATGTCAGAAGCAACGGGGGTCAGGATTCAAGAAAGCGACAGCTCTGGAATCTTCCCCTAATAAAATAGATAACTTAGACTTTTACTGATTTGCGAAATAAAGAGTTGCACACTCAGGGTGAGGATAAACTTCAGTTATCTGTCAGATATGCGCACTGTCAAACAGCCTTTAATAATTGCGCACATTAAAATTGTCCTTAAATCAAATGCTCGGTATTTGATGTTATTGTCATAGTAAAATAAAAACTAACTTCTAGTTCGACAGTCTATATTAATGTCTTAGTACACCATGGACATGTTAATGTTTGAGCAAGCTACACCATTGGCACTGTAAAATACACATATAATTATTATAATAATATATTTTAAATGCATATAATAACAGATATCAACATTTATTTAATATTAAAATGTAAGTAAAAGGCATGAAGCACTGATTCTGATTGCAGCCATAACACCCAGAATAATTTTTCATAATAACACATAATTTAAAAAAAACCGAGCTTACCTCCTTCAGAAGAGATGCTGGTCTTCAATCCATGCAATAGGCATGTAGAGAGCATTCAATAAACAGTAAAAGCTCCAAAATCTCGGGTTTGGGGTGCAGAAAGATGCCAGGGTGAACTCGCGTAACTCTCCGAGCACTGAGCGACACAGGAATCGACTAGCAGCTCGGCCAATGTGCCTTTGTTTATGTGAGCTCCGGATGCCGCGGCCCACGTGTCTCTAACCAAGGCGTCATCCGCGTCGATAGAGAGACGCGCCAATCCCGTTTTGGGAAGGTTGTCGCTGGATCCAAGGGTCCGAACGTACGGTGGGTGGGACTTCTCTCCCATTGCCAACCAGTCACTGCTCACCGTGTGTCGTTTGGTAATGGAGAGAGGCCACGCCCACTGTACGTTCAGACAGTTGGATCGACTTGGAGCGATACGGTTAGGGAAGCTGCTCCAAGTCATCCAATGTTCTGGATGTTGTCCATGCTGTGTGTGCTGTGCTGATCCCCGACATGTTATAGGCTTCATGCGTAAACCGGATACCATATTTAACGCTACGGTTTTTTCTAGTTAATAGACCACTGTAAGATCGTGTGGGTATATTTGACCATTTTTGGTAATTTCGACGTTCAGCCTAACTTGCGCAGAGAACCTGTACGCAATGTCTTTGAAAAATATTTGTTTTTGAGAAACGTAATTCCAGCATAGGGCCCTGTACAACATTAGTCGGCCTAATAATGTTAATTGTGCTCAAAAGTTGTAGATATTTCCAGCTGATAGGCTATCCCCATTGTCCTTCTTATTTATGTTAACAGAACATTATGCAATATAAAAAAATGCTTTATTTTTGTGGAGGTGCGTCACTTATGTACACACGTTTGAATAGCATTAAAAGCGAGGGGTGGGGGTGAGGGGGATGTGTTATTCTTCGTTATCTTGTGACAGGCGTAGTACAGCTATTTCAATTGTGATCCAAATTTAGACCTCAAATGTCGTGGGTGTGTGTGTGGGGCCTACCTATTCATAGCCCCCCCACTAGAGGTAGAGGAAGAGAGGAGGAGGGGAGGGGGGGGGTGGATAGGGGGGTGTAATTAGTAGTCCTATAGCCAGTTGTCATGCTTGAGCCATTTTAAGCCTCCAGAGAGGGAAACGTGATAGGAGAAAGTAAAATAGCGAATGACGCAGAAAACGCTCACTTGACGCATTCGCCGGACCGCTCTCACACACTGTATTTCTGGCCGTATTGTTCTCCGCACTAGTCTCAAAGTGTGGGAGGACCGGTCGTCGGAGAACATTCGCATGGCAGAACTATGTTCTGGCAAATCTAGTCGACTAGATCTACACTTCTTAGGTGCACATTGTCATGTAGAACATTCGAAGGAGCAACATTATATAAGAGGTAAGACGTTAAGGAGAGAAGGCCCGTGCGAGCCCACATGGATAACGGCTGTCAACAGTGCAACCGTTGGTTAAAATGGACTTCGGTTGATTTGGGCTGGGACGTATAACGCATCTATGTACACATGTAGTATTAAGTGCACGACGCCTACAACACTATTATGATTCCACTCACCTCTAGAGGACAGTATTGTTCACCTCCCATAGATCACTCGAGAACCCTACGTCTCAATTGTCTACCTGTTAATTATTGTAATGCTATTAAGGCTGTGAGACCACACAACACATTGTAATGCAGGCATGTATATGCTGCATTATATGCTATAGAATGTATTGTAATAGGAAAAAATAACACTACACAAAGGAGAGATGCAGGTCAATTTCGACTTGGTAGTGTGTGTGTGTGTGTGTGTGTGTGTGTGTGTGGGGGGGGGGGGTTATACAGTCTCAATTTCAAACACAAAGGTTTGTTTTTGCATGAGCAGCTTTTTGGACAACATTTTTTACATCTTGTAATGTATTTTCTTTTTAAATCCTTAACTGCTGCTTGATGTGTTAAAGCTCATCTCTTAATGCTGTGCAGCCGACTATTGTTCTGTAAAACATTCAAGTAGTTTTTTATCTGAAAATATTTGGCCTCACTGTATAATGGCCAGTGTATGAAGTGTTTTCCATTAGCCAATTAGAATTGAGAAGGAAAACACTATTAGCGGTTTAATTGCCCATTTTACTGAAGAATAATTAACTTCCTCATTTATATGCACAATTAATTGACAATCATTTGAAAGAGATTTTAAAACTGCCTTAGAGCACAGCGTAATTATATCAAAGGTATTTAAAATGATTATTAGTGTTATTATAATTTAACACTATATTGTCTTCATCTGCTGTTTGTTTTCACCTGGGAAAAGACATGGACTATTTAACTTTAGTTTTACGAACCTCTGCTGTGTCTATTAATCTACTGTTAGGATGGGGGCAGGATCGTGTAATGGTAAGGTGTTCGACTCCCAGCCGGAAGGTACTGGTTCCATCTCACCCTTGGCTGACCCCTAAATCCTTGAGCAAGATGCCTTCCTGCTCCTTCACGATGTGAATGAAATCACTGCAGGATGCTTTGGATTAAAGCATCGGCTAAATGATGAAATAGTTCATATTAATAATACTGTGAGGCAATATACTATATATGATCTGTTTAACTTGTTATTGTTATTGAAATAGTGTGTGTTCGTGTGTGTGTGTGTGTGTTCGGGTGTGTGTGTGAGTGTGTGTGTGTGTGTGTGTGTGTGTGTGTGTGTGCGCGTGTGTGTGAGTGTGTGTGAGGGTCAATGCAACATTCCTTATGAACACACAAGCCCCAGCTTGAAGTGTCATGGTTGAATTCATCGCTTGCTTTAAAACAGTTAGTGGACTTTGTCTGGTTCCTCACAGAGAAGCAGTAAGTCAAGTCAGGTTGAGCAAGGACCCCATAAGAGGGTCCTTGCTTCTTTTTTTCTCTCTGTTTTTAGCAGTGTGTTTGAAGATGTCAGTAGAGCTGCCAGAGTCATTGTGAAAAATAGTTATCGGCCATTTATGGTCTATTTACATTCATGTCTAATCACATCGCTATCTACTGTCATTGGCTGGGTTCGTAGGGATGAGCTGTGGTTGGACAGAGGCTGCTCAACCTGGGCCTATCAGCAGTCTCACTGGACCTGATAACACACAAGATGAGTAAGGCAACACAGCCCCATTTATACTATGTCACTATGTACACAACAGTGTACAGTAGGTCATTAACCTACTATGTATTACACAATAACAATATGTTAAGGCATTAACTTATGTATTACACAATAACATGTTAAGGCATTAACTTATGTATTACATAATAACAATATGTTAAGGCATTAACTTAAAGTCAAAAGTCAACAGTTCACTACCTGTATTTCAAGATTTGAACAGTTTCTGTTCATCGATATGGATTTTTAAGGTGAAGGTGAATTTATTATTTAATTGGAATCTAAGATATTAAAAAGTCGTTCAATAAAAAAATGTCACCATACTTTACTTTATTACTAGTTTAAATGAATTCAGATGTTTTCTTGACTTTTTTCCCCAACGTAGTTTAATGCACGTTGCGTTTAAATCGTCCAACCAATTTAAAGTCGTCCAGCGGGACCGACAGACCGCATGAATCCCAAAGACGAAGGAGGGTCAGAAACTTTCCAGGAAATGGAGGCGCGTGCACCCCCGCAGGCGTCCTCTGGCCCCGCGTCGCCTTTCCATTTTTAGATCCTCACTTTGGACGCTTAAATGTCTACTTAATATGCTTTAATGCCTGCTCTTTAGAGCCGGCGAGCACTACATCACTTTAATACACCTTTATATAACACACTGTTAACTAGCAATGCCTGGTGGAGCAGCTTGTCTTACAGCTGGAAGGCGCCTCCACGCCATGATGGAGGTACCTGTTCCCCACAACGAGAAGCTGGGACGGGTGGAGGCCCGGGCGCTGCTCCTCCGTCTATATCAGTCAGCCATGAATATTCATGACTCAGTGTCATGACATGCTCTGTAATTGGCAGCAACATTAGTAATGACATCGCCGGTATCAAGGCCCTGCATATTCATGTCGTGGAGCAATATTTTCTCATGGTGCCGTGTGGATTATTTTTTATTTTTTTCTATTTCTTTATTTCTTTTCCTCGTGAAAGAGGAAAATGTATTCTAAAGCTGCAGGTGTCCCTGGTGCCACAATCAATTGCTCGTTGGATCGCGCTCCGGTGAAAATCAGACAAATCATTTGGTTATTTTTTTTTCTGTCTCTTTGATTAATAATCTATGTGAATCATAAAAGGTTGAGAGGCGTCTAAATACGTTAAACTGAATCTCTTTAATATGAATTGAAAGTAATGTGAATTTTCTTTTGGGTTCTGAAGGAGGGAAGGAATCTGCTATGTAGTTGCTTTTGTTTGGCAGCCAAATAGCTAAAAGATTACTGGTAGCATTGTACAAAATATTAGGCCCAGACAATACATTTGGTTTACTGTTTTGCACATTGAAATCAGTCATATTTTCTTTTTCGGATGAAGTCCCATCTCGTGGAGGTGTGCATTAGGTCAGTAATTCCCACTTTCATTAGTGTCAGTTTTCCTACTGCTGCAGAATGTTTGTGTTTACGGTCCCAAACGCCAGGACCTCTGGAGGGGGCGAAGGGGGAACTGGCTCCAGCTTTGTCTAAGCTGCACGGCTTTCCTCTTTAAGCAGCTGGATCGCAGGATTTCTCTCTCGCGGTCTCCAGTTCAGTACGGAGCAGTTCAGCTATGTTAATATGATGCGAGGCAGGCCTGGTTGTGTTTGGACTGGAGATGTTTCTTTTGGGCCACGGGAAAGCGTTTCTCTTTACTGTTTGTTTTTATGCTTTATTCCATGAGAAGGCCATTCTTTTTTCACAGATATCTCATAACTACACTAAGGCAGATGGGGACATGTGTTATTATGAAGTTATTAATCAAAGATTATTAAATAAAATGTCATATATATGAGGGTAGGACTCAGTTGCCTTAACCTGCATTGTATATTGTGTTATGCATGAACTTGCATGTACAGTACACGTTCCTGCAACAGCATGGTATTTTATTCTAGTAATACGATTAATTAAGGATTTATATCCATTTTTGTTGTTTTTCAACACCTTCCTAGATGTGTGTTATTTTCCTTTTGATTAACCCCATTACTGCTTTATTTTAACCAAAGCAATCACACTGCATGTGGCACACAGGATTTTTCTAAATATTCAAGATAGACAAAATGTTTGAAATGCTACCTGGGACGGGGGGGCGGGGTGAGAAATTAGCATGTGATTTATTGTTTTTTAGTCCTTCATGGTGTCCGATAGCAGAGAAAACGCATGCTTTGTTTCTTTTACCCTAAATCCATCATGAAAAAAATGCAAAAGACATATGCATAATAAAATGAAAGACATATGCATAATAAGGAAACACATTTATTAACATGCACTGTCCCCTGGAGTCATGTGACAATGAAATGGATGACTAGTTGTGTTTAATGCGGAGGGTTTGTATGTAGCTGAGGCTGAACAGGTGAACCAGGTCTATGTGGATAACAGGTGGACCAGGTCTACGTTGACAACAGGTGGACCAGGTCTACGTGGAAAACAGTAGAACCACGAGGACAACAGGTGGACCAGGTCTACGTGGACAACAGCTGGACCAGGTCTATGTGGACAACAGCTGGACCAGGTCTACGTGGATAACAGGTGGACCGGGTCTACGTGGACAACAGGTGGAGCGGGTCTACGTGGATAACAGGTGGACCAGGTCTACGTGGACAACAGGTGGAGCGGGTCTACGTGGATAACAGGTGGACCAGGTCTACGTGGACAACATGTGGACCGGGTCTACGGGGACAACAGGTGGACCGGGTCTACGGGGACAACATGTGGACCGGGTCTACGTGGACGACAGGTGGACCGGGTCTATGTGGACGACAGGTGGACCGGGTCTATGTGGACGACAGGTGGACCGGGTCTATGTGGACGACAGGTGGACCGGGTCTATGTGGACAATACATGGAGGAGGAGCCTAGAGAGAAATGTTACCGGAAAAGGAGCTACAAAAGCAGGCAGCAGAGTGAGTTGGTTTCAACAACTGTGTGTGTATGGTGGGGTGTTTGTGTGTGTATGTGTGTGTGTGTGTGTATGTTTGTACGCATGCATGTATGTGTCTGCATGTGCATGTGTATGTTTTTTGTGTCTGCATGCATCTGTGTGTGTCTATGTCTGTGTGCATGTATGTGTGTGTGCATGTGTATGTCTGTTTTTATGTGTATGTGTGTATGTCTGAATGCATCTGTTTGTGTTTGTGTCTGTGTTGTGTGTGTGTATGTGTGTCTATGTTTTTGTGTGTATGTGTGTGTCTGCGTGCCTCTTTGTTTGTCTGCAAGTATGTTACAGTAACCTTAATTTATTATATTTACAAAGATAAATGTTATATCCAGCCTGTACATGACAGATATTTCAAAGCTCAATGTTTAACGATGCATCTTAATAATTCATCTGGCACTTGACCAAACGTTCTTCTGTTTGAGCTGTGGTCCAGTTCCCTCTCACAGCTCAGCTGGGCTTTCTCCTGATGTTGCCCAACCTCCTCTCCTATTGTGAGTGTCCTCCAAGCCTCTCCTTGGAGCCCTGGCTCCTAATAAGACGCTTCTCAAGCAGCTAATAGATGAAGGCTGAACCGGAGTGTTGTGAAAGCTGGACAGATTCCATAGTCTTTAAAGAGACCAAAGAGCCGTGGTCAAATCACACTCAATAACACGCTCACACACAAAAACACAAAAACATGATTCTGTTGTTCTCTGCTGTTGAGGGAGAGCATTCTCTTACGGTTAGCATTAAATACTAAATCAATTATGTAAGCAGTTGGCTGGAGGAAAGTGTTTTGATCTTTTTTGTACTCTGGCTGTGTGCTGGTGGGTATGAGAGCTGGAAGCCCCTTCCCTCATCTCCTTCTCCTAATCCACATTTTATTCTCCTTTTCTTCCGTAGAAATGTGGGACTTAGGGATCCACTGGGCAGCAGAGGCTTCTAATAGCCATGGTGAGGGGCCGTTTCAATGTTACAGAATGTTATGGAAGTCAAATCGTATTCCCTCCAATACTTTACAGCAGGAAATGCGGTAGTCCAACCATTTATTTTCTTTCTATTTTTGTTTTGTTTTGTTTTGCATTCGGTTAACTCTACTCTCAAGGTGTTTGTGATTGCTTCCTCTCCGTGATTCATGCTTTGCTTCCGCTCCCGAAAGGGTGAAACTTCCTTTACCCAATGGAATATGTATGTCCTCACAATATCCTTTGGAGTCATGAATAATAAAGTGTGAGTATGTGCATATGTGAAAAGCGGCGGCGCGATCCGTCCTAAAGATTTGGGACAATAAGTAGCCAAATATCGGCTGTGTGTTGATGCGTTTCCCCTCAGTTTCCCCCCCCCCCCCCCCCCCCCACCGTCAGATCACCAAAACTGCCCTCGCCGCGAGAGAGATGATCCCTCATCCCGACTCCAGCATCTAAAGCAGCGAGCTCGTTCAAGGAGGAGTCCGATATCAACAGAAAGCCATCGCCAGATTAGATTACCAACAGGTAAATGCTTCATTTTTTCTCCCTGGCTGACACTTATTCGCAGAATTCCTGGTCCCTCTGGTCGTATTGCTTTATTTAACCCTGGATGTTCATTTTTCATTCATGAGGCCCTGACATGTTTGCCTTGAATGAATGCCTGCCTGGGAATCTTTTCAAGTCGTTTCAGGAGGATTCCTGCAATTCGCCCCAAGTGCAGCTCACCTAGTTGTTCATCCAGTGGTGAATTACTACAGACAATTATGTCAAGGTATCGGTGTGTGTGTGTGTGTGTGTGTGTGTGTGTGTGTGTGTGTGTGTGTGTGTGTGTGTGTGTGTGTGTGTGTGTGTGTATAGAGGAGGGTCTTTTTGTCTGAGGATGTTTTAAGATTCGTCGGCCGGGTTCAAACTGAAATGCCACAGTTTTCTGTTACATTTCAGAGTACTTGAGGAATCTCATTATTGCTGGCCAGTGTATTCTTTGGGATTCTTATTTTGCTATCTGCATTAACACGCCAGGGTCCTGGGGTGAACCGTGGATGAGACCAATTAGTGTGATTGTGGAAAATAATTGTTCATCGTCAGCAGTTCTGCAGTATTCTGGAGGATGTGATGGGAAGAGGCGGCGGTAATGCAGTGCTGCAGACTTAGTTCTAGTCTCAGAACTCAAGAGTTCAGGTGGTTATTTTTATCCCTCTAATATTGTTTTAGTGTATAAAAACGTTGCTGAAATCAAACAGAAATACATATACAGATACATATTTATATATTCCTAAGTATTATAATACGGTGGAGGGGCAGTGTAGTGTGTAAAGTGTTTGACTCCCAGCTAAAAGGTACTGGGTTTGATCCCCAGTGTCCACAGTGTACATGTATAGGCATCCTGGAGAAAGATGGCTAACCTCTACCTCTTTCTAAATATCACGCATCTACAAATTATGTGTACGTTGCTTTGGATAAAAGTGTCCACACAGATATGAATGTAATTACTATAGTATAAAACATTTTCCATTTTAACCTTGTGTCATAACCAGCCCACTCTGAAATTCAGCACCCCCCCCCCCCTTCCCCTCCCCATTCGCTCATCATTCTGGCAACCCTACCCTTAATGCCTCCCTACACCGGTGTGACCTGTCTGTCTGTAGCTTTTTTCTTCCTCTGGATGGATCAGTGCTCACCTCATCTTCCAGGGAAGGCAGTAAACCTTTCCTTCCAGGCGAAAGGCCTTGAGTTGGTAAGATGGAGAAGTTCAGCAGAATAGCAGTAAACTTTAAAGACAACCACCTTGGGGCTGACGGGCCCATGGAGGTGTAGGGTAGCGTCATGGCGTCCGTACACCATCTCCTCCAGACTGCTGGTGAACTCCGGGGCCTTGATTTGATTGGTGCAGCGTTGAATCATACGCTTTAATTGCACCTGACATTTAAACCTCCTCTTTGGTATTTAAAGCAGTGTACAGGTGTGGCTCATTACTGAGCAGAGGATAGCGCACTCTGATTTCCCTCTCATCGCCAGGCCGTGGCACCGCCTTAACTCATCAAACCGTCTGTCAGGGTCCCAGAGACTCTCCCTCACTCCTACGCCTCCGTTAACGGCACTGGACACCACGCTGACCCGATCCATCACCCGAGAGTGCAGTCCGTCCCAGGAGCCCATATTAAACAACACAATCATTTACAGGAAGGCAAAGATCTTAATAGAGGAGAAACGTGCAGACGGTTTAATGCTCTAAGAAATAAAGAATCAGGGCACTTTTTCCTCAAGCAACGGTGTGTGTGTGTGTGTACTGCTCTGTGTATAAGTCATTTCCCGACTGTTTGTGTTTGCCAGGTGGAGCCAGGGTGTGTATGGCGAAGGGATGGAGCTGGGCAGGAGGACTGGTGGGTTCTGGTTCTGGTCTGCATCTGCTGCTGGTTCTGGTACTGATTCTGGTTCTGGTTCCGATGCTGGTTCTGGTCTGGTTCTGGTACAAGGTTGATCAGGTTTTAGGGTTAGGATTTGGTTCCCAGGACGAGGGTCCCTGGATGGGGCCCACAGTCCCAGGACGGGTCCCCAGGGCCCCCAGGTTCAGGTTTCCCAAAAGGCCCCAGGGGCGTGTCTGGCAGAACATCTGTTTTTATTATTATTATTATTATTATTATGATTATTATTATTGTTCTGTATGTGTTGTGTTATAGTGATCAGCAGAATCACGTCACTGTTAACTAACTAAACTAACTAAACTATTTGCTTAAATATTGCCACAAACAAATGGTAATAATAATTGTCTCCAAGTACATGCACAGGATATATATTTTATTTTACCATAATTCTTGCCCCTCTTTTGTGCTGCAAACTAAACTCTGAAATGTCCCGCATGGCTGTGTAATTGCTGCTCATGTGAGCGTGAACATCGTTGTTTAAAGCAGAAAATGGCCAGTAGGCGTTATGTTCCAAACCCGTCCCGAGAACCATCTTTTCTCGGGGCTAAACGTGCTCCGCCTTGGCATCAGAAAAAAAACAAAGCATATGTTGATTGTTAGCCCGGGTGTACATAGCATGTCCTGTTCACTCAGGGTCTCCCTCGTAGCCCCAAACTCCCAACTAGCTTTCTCCAGGCTATCTGTCAGACTTCATTTAGCATTTGAGGACATGTGGATTCCCATGGACTGGCAAAAAGGCAACGTATTTCTGAGGGGAAATACGGCGGCCATCCGAACGCTGATCTGTCAACCTTACTCATTTAGCAGAAGTAAGTCACAGTGTAGCTATTATGCTTCAGCTGTTATTATTTATTTGGTTTATACAATTAATTGGTGGTTTGCCTGTGTTCATATTTATATTTTATTTATATTTTTCTGAATTTTCTTTTACAATAATAATACCTTCTTTTATTTAGATATTTATTTCCTATTTAGTAACCAGGTAATTTAAACGATCCCTTGTTTGGCGTTTATATTTTTCCCCCCCCTTCTCGATCCGTCATATCTGCCCTGTTTTCCTCCATGCAACGGGAACCATTATGGCTGACATTTCCCACGTTGACCTTCTGGTGGACCAGGTTGGGGCTGCCCGCGTTCATCTCCCGAGGATTCTTCATGGTCAAATAGTTTGAACGTGTAGACAGTCCCCTAGCCTGAGAAGATGTAGTCTTGGCCCAACAACACTGTTTAGTAACAAGTGACAAAACGCATCGTCGGGCAGCACCGTCGTACTTAGCATGTCACACGGCCAAATATGATAATCAGGAGAGCATTAATAATTAATATGCAGAAGAGGTGTCGTATCCTAAATAGTTGTGGCGTCTGCATATGTTTTCTTTTCTTTGTTCCCTGAGATATAAAGAATATGCTTAACTTGTGTTCAACTTCTATGAAACAGAGAAGAAACGTGATCTTCATATGTGTGTCTTCAGAGTGTTTCCCTCAGATTGTCCTTCTTTGCTGACCAGTGCGCTAATCACTTGCGGAAGCCTCGTACCTGCAACAATTTAATCGGACGCGTCAGCTCAGCCAAGCGTCTCCGGACCGGCCGTGACTCACGGACAAGGACTCTCTGGTCATCGCAGTCCCTGGTCCTCGTCTCCCAGCGCCTCCTCCATCCGGGACACGGAGCTCTCACACTTCACTGGGCCCTCCACCCCCAGGGAGCCTGGGCGCGCGATGGTGCTGCCCCTGCAGCAGGAGGAGGGTGGAGGGGGGTGGAGGGGGGCAACCACCACCCACCCATCCACCCACCCACACCCGCTGGTGGGGGTAGGGGGGTGAGGAAGGAGGTGCCAGGTGAAGCCTCCCTCTGCTCCTCTCCTCCTCTCTCCTCCACTGAGCTCTGATGCTCACTCAGCGCGTTGAGCCATTTTGCCCGTTTTGACTTTTTAATTGCTGATAATAATTACCGTCATCATCATCATCATTATCTTCATCAGTGCCAGGTTGTTATAGCTGCACTGTGCGTCTCTTCCATCAATCCTTGTGAGCCTTGATCTGGCTCATCGGTGGAGTCTTGACATTCAACTTAGTGATCTTCTCAGCGTTCTACTGTGGGGGCCGGGTGTTGTTTACAACAGAGAACTGCACACCACCAGGTCTCAAGTGCCAGCCAGGGACACTCCATGAATGGAGGTATGTGTATGCATGCATGTGTGTGTGTGTATGTGTATGCATGCATGTGTGCATAAGTGTTTGTGTGTGTGTGTGTGTGTGTGTGTGTGTGTGTGTGTGTGTGTGCGCGTGTGCGTGCATGTGTGTATCTGCGTCAACGTATGTATACTATCTATATGTACTGTATTTCTGTGTATTTCTGTATATGCATAAAACACCAAGGGCAACATGTAGCTAGCAAGACGCTACCACAGTCACACTCCCCCTACAAAGATGAGGTAGTGGACTCCATAGTCTTAATACATCATGGCAGAGTGCACACTCTCCCATGTAATTCATTCTAAAATGTGGCCTTTAAATCTGTGGTTTTGTTGTTGTTTTTTGTTCAGCTTTTTTCTCTCGCCCTCTCCCTCTCCTCTTCATTTTTCATTTATTTCTTTATTTCTCCATAGCATGGCTTCCAGCGAGCCATAACATTCAGCGTAGCCCACCGGCTAGCCGGCTAGCAGCTAGCTAGCCTCAAGTCGTTCAAACGCAAAATAAATCAGAGGCTGCAAAATAAAAAGCCCCCATTTGCTCATTCCGGCGAAAGTAGCAACATTTTCTCCAGCCAACAACCAGGACTTGAACTTCCTTGGCAATAACAAATAGAAAGAAAGTCACCCCAGACACCAGCATTAGAAGTGATTAATCATCTCTATTCTCTCTTTGCTTTGAACCAAGGGATCGTCCAGCAATAAATCTTCAAAGATGTACATAAGGATCACTTCCTAATGAAACTGGGCTTTGTTCATTTGTCACCTTTTAGACCCTTTTCATCTAAATTACAAAACATGCGACCTTGTGACTCTGAATATAGATCCTGGGGTATTTTAAAGCTGAAGAAGGATTAATCCATGAATCTTGAGACTAGATTCTGCTGTTCATTAAAAGGATTCCGGGCTGGGATCTTCCGATTTACCAGCAGATCAGCCCAATCGTTCCTACTTTCTTGATCAGATGGACAATGAGTTTGACGGTAACGATTCCTTTGCCTTCACATTCTTTTTCTATTGTTTCCTTTTTTAAAGGAAATCATGACATTGACTCACCTATTAGTGGCTTGTACCGTTTACATTTCTTTTTTGGAATTGGTGACCTATACAGTTCTGTGTGAAACTGAATGTTACCTCCAAACTGGCCCGGGCAATTACACAGAGTATGGTGTGTGCTGGTTTAGCAGGACCATGTGTCTTCCCTCCCAAAGGTAGGATTCACACCTAATCACAGTGAGGGAAAGTGTTATGTGAGGGTCCAAAATCAGCTAATAGAGACCCTGAAATGTTTTCTGTGGGTAATTATTTTATTATTATATATATATATCTTTTTACAGATTTATAAACCCTTAACCTCCATGCTGGGGGTATGCCTTACGCTAACCAAGACCACCAGCCCCCCCTCCCTCACCCCCACCCCCCTCCTCTGTTCAGGAGAAGGGGAGGGGGGGCATCGTGCAGGCCTTAGTGGGATGGGGTCTGGTGGTGGTCGTCGTGGGGTGTTTGGGGGGGGTATTGTGCCCCCCCGCCCCCCCACTTGGGCCAAAGGGGCCTCTGTGGCTTACCATGCTCATCCCCCCCCCCCCCCCCCCTGTTCCTCCTGGTGCTGATGTAAAGTGACAGGGACAGATGTGACATATCGGTTCCGACACACTTCCATACCACCAGTCAGAGGCTCGGGGTGACTCATCCCCCCTCCTCCCCCCCTCCTCCCCCCTCCCCTCCTTCCTGCAGGACAAGCCTACGATGCTCCAGTGCAGCTCTCCACCGCTCACCGCTGCCAGGTACGTTGCTGCCACAGCCGATTACACCCCTCTGTACCCCCTGCACCTTCTGCACCTTTTTTTACTCCTTCCTGTCATCCCTCCCATCTTTCCATTCCCCTCCATTATTCCTTACTTCTTTCCTTCCTCCCATTCCTCCTTCCCTCTTTTGTTGTCCTCCTTCCTTCCTTCTTTTTCCTCTCCTCTTCTTTGTTCCTTCCTACCTTAATCATTACATTCAATCTCACACCCTTCCTTTCTGTGTTTCTTCTTTCCTTTTCTTCTCCCTTCCTCCCTTCCCGTTGCCTCCTATGTCCCCTACGTCTCCTCCTTCAGGAGGCTGTCCGCTCCTCACTACAGGGTTCCTCCCTGCTCCTCCTAATCAGGGCTATACTGCACACAGTCACAGCACATCTAATGCTGGGCCTCTTTAATATTTCATAAGCGTTTTATGGCGTAGAGGGATCCTTCCTATCTGCTAGGAAGGGACATGAGACAGGAATTAGCGTACTCAAAATGGCCTTACTTACCTTTTAAATGTCAGGCATACGGCGGGCTTTAGCGGAAGAGAGCAGTTAGGAGGAAAAGATGGTACTCCGTGAATGACCGAGATCTGAGGATCCCAACACACCGCTGCTGCCCCCCCCCCCCCCCCCCCCCCCGATGTTTTGAGAGATGGCGGCGTGAGGTGAGTGCAGGTGTGTCTCCGCTACAAACCGTGTGTGAGAAGGGGGTTCTCACAAGGCGAGGCTTTCCACCGGATGGGTAACGGAGATGCTGTGCTACGACTTCTCCTTTTCTTCTCCCTTATCCCCGTTTCACCCTCTCTTTCCTTTGGCCACCCTTTACAAAAAGACAGAGGACGAGTTCCCCGCAGACACAAACAGCGTCACATAACTCTACCTGTGTCACAAGTCAAATTAGCGCGAGGGGCGGCTAAGTCCGTCATTCAACCGGTTGTCAAAACAAATCATTTACCGTCCCCGTGTGTGATGCCTTTTGATGTACGTTCCATTACAGAGCCGTCAACGGCGGGCATCACATTAACAAACACCCCTCCCCCTCATCTCTGTCTATCCAGGCTTTTGAAAGGACTTCCTCAGTCCCAGCCTCCTGGGCTACACGCTGACACAAAGAGGCGAGAGGGAAATTAGGTATGTCTGTTTCCTATTAATTACAATCCTGGAGAGTCTCCCATGGACACCGTAAAGCTACTCTATTAGGGCGGAGGGGAGGGGGAGGTGGAGGAGGTGGCGGAGGGTGTGCCGGCTGATAAATTAATAATCCGGGCCTGTCGGCAGGCTGCAGACGAATGGCTCGTGGTGATTGATGCTGTTTTCTTTCATAAGGGCAGGAATTTGATGTCGGAGCCAAATGTGTTATCAATGCCACGGGACCTTTTTACGGCCACGGTGGCGTGGAATGGATGATCATGAAGAACCCCAACATCTGTCAGCAGCAGAGAGGGGAGTGGGGGGTGGGGGGGGGGGGGGTTTAGCTCGTCATCGCCATCCAGGAGCTATTACAGGTAGCTAACGACGTGCGCGCTCGCCTCTGTCACTGTCGCACGCCGCTGCTTAGCATGGCTGGAGAACTAATCTCTTCATTAAGGATCAGAGGATCCGCGGTGCTGCAGGTTTTAACAGGGGAAGAGGGCCCGTCCTCCCTCTGATCCGGCTCCCGGGTCGTGGTTCTGATCCGTTGCGTCTGCGGCTGAGGGTTTCCCAAGCTGGGGGAGACCAGAGTATCAGATCTCTGTCTGTAGTCCTGGGTCGGGGGTAAACATCAGAAAGTATTTTATTGAATGGATTAAAAGAAGCCCGGAGGTAGGGATAGCATGTAATGTTTATCTAATGCTGACTTCAGGTTTGTGGGCCATTCAGAGTTCTTCATGGTGCAGGGTGCAAATGGGCTTTCTGATTGGATCCACCCCGGCCTCTGCCAGATCTGGGAATTGTGCTCTCTTGTTGATGCATGGTATTTGTGTTCTCACAGCGAGGTCTGGGCATACGGGAGGGAAGGGAGGAGGAAGGGAGGGGGGTATTGATGCTTTACTCTCACCCCCCCCCCCCCCCCCCCCCCCACAACGCCCGCTCCTCCCCAACCCTTGCCTGTGTTAAATTGAGTCAGCCCCATGCACATGTGTTTTAAACAGGACAACATGTGCTCTGCAGGCCGCTCTGCGCATGCACTGGCTGGAATTGAAACCAGCAGAATTAATCTCCTGGAAACAGCGCTGACAGCAGCCTGATTATGGGATGTCCAAGCTCCACCCACAGGCTCTCTCTCCCCCCCACCACCACCACCTTCTCCACCATCCACTCCACCACCTCCATCCCCACCACCACCACCACCACCTTCTCCATCATCCCCTACACCACCACCTCCATCCCTGTCCTCCACCACGACCACCACCTCCCTCCCCTCCACCTTCTCCACCATCTCCTCCACCACCACCTCCATCCCTGTCCTCCACCACTATCAGCTCCACCTCCCCCGACAGCGGACTGAAGGTTAATGCAGTCTCCTTGTTTGTTCCCCTCCCAATATCTGCAGCAGCCAGCAGACATGCATACAAACATGAACATACAAACATGAACACACACACACACACACACACACACGTGTACATGCGCAAGTCAACACTTCTCGTCAACATTGGACCAATCGGATCCTTTCTGCCGGTGATGAGCATCTTCTTCCTGAACTACAAGAGGACCTCCACTTTGTGGGCCCCACATCTGAACCCTGTCCTAAGTAGAATAGGACGTCCACTTCATTCAGAGGAACGAACCATTTCATTCGAGCCGAATGAAATGATTGAACGGGTTTATTGCAGGCCTGGGACAGCCACAGTTACCAGCTTTTGTATTTTTTTTTGCCAGAGCATTCGATTTATTTATTGCTGTCGGGATGTAAAGAGAATATCAACAAATATGACAAAAATTGCTTGTAGAATAAAGTGCCTACCCTAGCTATGACAGGTGTAGGTCGCAAGATTCAACTAAAGGCCTCCTGGATGAATGGGATGAATACTTTAATAACATACAGAGGTCCCATTCAGCTTCAGACATATAAAGGAAACACGCTTTTTACAGTAAATTAGGACCTTAATATTCACTACTTGTCAATCACTTCTGGATTTGGGGGAATGCCTTGATTGACAGGTCTCTCTCAGGTCTCTCGGTAATTGCCCGGGCCATGATGTCCTATTGTGAAGTGCGTTATAGACATTTTGCTAATGTTGGTCAGACCCTTTGAAAATACGTTAATTTAAAACACCCATATTCATATATAGGAAAAGGGGTGTAGTTAGTTTAGTTTAGTTTATTGTTTATTTGTCACAGACCATGCACAATTCACAACCTGCATCAGAATTAGCTTCATGCTAGGGTAGGCTACGTCTTTACGTCAAACGCACCTGATGCTGAAAAGGCACAGAGCAAAGGGAATGGAGGCAGCGCTTTCTTTTCTTCCTTTCTACTAAGCTTCCAACCTTTCAACCCTCAGAACCATCAGAACCCTCAGAACCATCAGAAGCATCAGAACCCTCAGAACCATCAGAAGCATCAGAACCCTCAGAACCCTCAGAACCCTCAGAACCATCAGAACCCTCAGAACCATCAGAACCCTCAGAACCATCAGAACCATCCGAACCCTCAGAACCCTCAGAACCCTCAGAAGCATCAGAACCATCAGAAACCTCAGAACCATCAGAACCATCCGAACCCTCAGAACCCTCTGAACCATCAGAACCATCAGAACCCTCAGAACCATCAGAACCATCAGAAACCTCAGAACCATCAGAACCATCAGAACCGGCTCGGCTGTCGCAGCCCCAAACAAATTTGGTGGGCGAGGCAATTTTCTACCCACTCCAGTAGTGTTTCATTTTTTTATTTGACTTCCTAACTACTGTTAATTATTATTCATACTGATACTTTACCCTATGAAATGAAGTTTTATATGTTGATATAACATTTAAATCCCCCCCCCCCCCAAACACACACACAAACACACACACTGTGCAAAGTTCGGTTTACGTCATGTGTTAATTATTTTTCATGTAAATAAATGTGTTAAACTAACTGTTAAACAGCATGCTTAGTTGAGTTCCAATAAATTAAGCCTAAAATAAGCACACAATGTGGACATAACATTTACACACAAAACACACACACAAAACATAGTTTTATCCGTATCAAATAGCCACCAATGTTTCCATCTCACCTCGTTTGTAGCAGAACAACAATAGCAGAACATTCGTTACGGAACATTTATGACAGGGATGAATAAAAACAGGCGGTGAGGTCCAGCTCAAGCGCCGGCCCGCTTCCACGGCCACTGATGGAGCGAGCGTCTGATGGAAACAAATGAGCTAATGTGATGTCAGCGTGTGGAGGACTTCCACCGCGTCTTCATTCATCAAGAGAGACGGCGGCGGAGGGCCGACAGATACAAATCCCTGTTTTAATTATGCATGGACGTCTGGGGGGGAAAGAAGCCACCAGCGCCGCCGAAATGGGAGTATTTCTTGGACCAACTTTATGAACACCTCCCGCCTCCCCTCCCCTCCCCTCCCCTCCCCTCCCCTCCCCTCCCCTCCCCTCCCCTCCCCTCCCCTCCCCTCCCCTCCCCTCCCCTCCTCTCCCCTCCCATCCACACACACACACACACACACACACACACCTGCCCCCCCACCTCCTCATCCCTGCCTTTTGATACCATCGTGATGTTGTCTTCACTTAGCTATAACACCGTTTTTTCCCCCCAGAACTGGAGAGGAATAGATTTTTTTCGCAGCCGAGACTTCCACATGAGACGTTTTCATAATGAACAAAAAAAAAAAAACATAACCGCATTAAATTATATTGTTTTCGATTTGCAATCCTTACGAGCCCTTCCAGGAGCCGTACTGCTGTGTCACCGCTACAGGGAGCTGGGAGCCTCGCGTCCACCCGCAGGCTTATCAAAACCGGGCAGCGGGGGGGGGGTTATTGAATGAGTGAGCGGTGGGTATCTAAACAGAATGCAGGGCTATTGATTTTGCTGGAAGTGGTCTAATTGTTTCCACGAGACAAGGGCTTGTCCCGATTATTTGATTGATTAGCCGGATAGCGTTGTGCCTCCTCCCGCACTGTAATCCCAATACACCCGCTGATCTCCATCCATCATCATTACCATGCAGCGCACAGCCCTGGATTAGGCCTCCCCGATCATGCATTCCTCCGTCGCCGCTCCGTTCCTCCACCCCTGCTCCGTTCCTCCACCCCTGCTCCGTTCCTCCACCCCTGCTCCGTTCCTCCACCCCTGTTCCGTTCCTCCACCCCTGCTCCGTTCCTCCACCCCTGCTCCGTTCCTCCACCCCTGCTCCGTTCCTCCACCCCTGCTCCGTTCCTCCACCCCTGTTCCGTTCCTCCACCCCTGCTCCGTTCCTCCACCCCTGCTCCGTTCCTCTGTCGGCTGAGAGGAAAGGAAGAGGAGAGCAAAGTCATCTGACCTTTATTGCTCAAGTGTCAAAGACAGACAGACCTGACAGACAGTATAGGCAGACAGAAGGACAGCACAGGCAGGCCTACAGACAGACAGATGCATAGACGGACGGACTTTGACACAGAAAGAGAATGAAATGCATAGAGACCGATTGATGTTGTGAGCAAACAGATCAATGAAAAGACGAAGCGAGAGGGAAATGAAAGAGGGAGGATTCAACAGAGAGAGAGAGGAAGAGATGGAGTGAGATACAGAGAGTGAGGTAGAGAGTAGAGAGAGAGAGAGAGAGAGAGAGAGAGAGAGAGAGAGAGAGAGAGAGAGAGAGAGAGAGAGAGAGAGAGAGAGAGAGAGAGAGAGAGAGAGAGAGAGAGAGAGAGAGAAACAAAGGCGATAGTTGTGGACGTGCCAGGGCGGCTCTCGGGTCCCGGCCCCAGACAGTCCCTGGGTGCTGCAGGGTGACATGGGGCGTATGTCTGGGTGACACCCCGGCAGGTCCAGTAGTTGTAGTGGGAGCACACGGGCCCTGCAGCCTGAGAACACAGCAAGGAAGAAGACAACCAGACGGACTGGGTGGAGGAGGAGGAGGGGCGGGGTGTAATGTGTGAAGTGACAGAGCGAGACGCTGTGACTGCTGGACCACTGGCACCCTCCCCCCACCCCACCCACCCACCCACCCGTCCTTGCCTGTGGTGGTGCCCCGGTCTCGTCCTCTCCACTCATCCATCTGACCCGAGAGAGAGAGACAGAGGAGGGGTCGTAGTTGTGGAAGAGGAAGACAGTGGGTGGGTGGGGGTCTTTGTCACATCGTGTGGTATTGACACCTCATGAGGACATGCCCCCCCCCCCCCCCCCCGCCCGCCCCCTCCAGGAGTCCTTCCCTGCAGGGGGGCGGGGGGTGGGGGGGTGGTATCTTCATGGCTTCTCACAGTCACACCACATCGCCCGGTGTGTGACACATACACACAGATACAATCACACACAAACACACACACACACACACACACACACACACACACACACACACACGCATGCATGCATACAATCACAAACACACAGTCCTGCCTGCTCTAGTCCACTATACTGACCAGTCCGGTCCGCTACTGATCTGAGCTGGACTGTACATTGGGGGGAGGGGGGGGGGGGTGGGGGGGGGGGTGGTGTCTCCAACACTGGGCTCCTTCTGTTCTCCTCCTGCAGCGTGAAGTTGTCTCTCTTCTTGTCTTTGCAGTGGAATCTTTCCACACAACATTCATTCCTGCGTCGTGAGTCAGCCGAACAAAGGGGCTGTCAGTCCTCTGGCGTCAACACATGGAAAACTGTTTTTGGTCCGCTGAATATTTTCGATCTCCCAGAACCTTCGGCCCCCTTGTCGCTGCTGCTCATTCAGACGCAATCTCGTTTGTCGTTGTCACGTTTTTAAAGAATTGCTAAAGCGGTATGTCATCATGCATACGCCTGCGTATATAGACTGGGACGGCTTTATTGTGTATTGATAGGGTTTGAGGTTCATCTGCAAAGGGAATTGGACAGAACAACACAATGAAAACACCAAATCAATTCATGGTGCCCGGTCATCTGAGGTGAAGGCAGCTCCGGAGGCACAGGCTTGTCATGCCGACAGTTTGTTTGGACGGCTACAAATCCTGCCGTCTTCATCTGTACGTTCTACAGCCCAGGTGTCACTCTCTGTTTCACTGCCACTCGATGGTCATAAATGTTTAAGAAGTGCCCTTTGATTTCCAGTCTATCATTGTTTTATTGACCAAATATCAACCAGCTCCCATTCCAGTGGCAGGTATTTTCTCAGCCGATACACAGCAGATCATTAATATCATTAATATTTAATCTCTTAATGTGTCACCCGGGTATAAAACAGCAGCTGAGTGCTTTTCTGGAGCTCCTTCTGTATTTTAATTTTTTTCAATTTTTTATTTATTTTCATGCTTAGTGAAATACTGCGAGCAAAATATACAGGCATCTCACTCTGAGGTTTATGTGACACTGCAATAATTCTAAAGAATGTGTGTGTGTTTTTCTGTGTGTGTGTGTGTGTGTGTGTGTTTGTGTTTGTGATTGTATGCATGTTTGCATGTGTGTGTGTGTGTGTGTGTGTGAATGTGTGTGTGATTGAATGCATGTTTGCATGTGTGAGTGTGTGCGCATGTGTGTGTGTGTGTGTGTGTGTGTGTGTGTCTGTGAATGTGTGTGTGATTGAATGCATGTTTGCATGTGTGAGTGTGTGTGTGTGTGTGTGCATTCATGCACAAAGTGTGTATATCCTTTTCGGTGTTCATACAGATTTTTGTGTGTGCCCGTGATGTATTTGTTGAGAGCGGTGTGGGGAGGAGCAATGAGGAGAGGAGCGGTGCGGAGAGGAGCTGTGTGGGGAGGAGTGGTGTGGAGAGGAGCTGTGTGTAGTGCTGTGGAGTGGAGCCCCGGTGCCTTGGCAGCCAGGAGTGGTGTGCGTCCTCTGGTCAGAGAGCCCCGACCGCAAGGACAGGCTGCAGTCTGTCTGCAGGTGAAACCTTGTCAACATCAGTCAGGCAGACGGATGACCCTGGCCTGGTGGTGGAGTCGCTGCTGTATTGTACATGTTTTTGATCATTCTTTACATTCAGGCATTCATCCGATATGTTGGGACTCACAAGTGAGGCAGAGAACAATCAAATTATTAAACGACTATAAACTATAAACTAAATCCAAATCCAAGTTTTGGACAACAAAGTTAAAAAAAGAAAACAGCAGAGTAGTTTTAGGATTTTTTATTTTTTCATAGTATCATTATGAAGAATTTATGATCTGAAGTGTTAAATGCGCTTACATAAGCCTGGCTATTTTAACAGAACTCATGAAAATGTTTTCTTGTTATGACATTCATTAATTGTGAACGTACTGTGAGCCTGAAGGTTCCAGAGTTTGGAAAGTGGAAAATAAAATGCTGAATTAACATTTTATTACTATTACTATCAAATTTTGTATGGCATATATTCATACAACGTTATAGGAAGTCTGGGGGCATGCCTGGACACTAAGCTTCTGATTGGCTTAGAGGTGCATGTAGGGGGTGCAATACTTCACGCGTGACGATTATTTTTTAAAGGCTTCTGTGCTTTACCTCTGCCAATTTGATGGCGGTAGATAGTGGATATTACCTCTGATAAATATCCAATATAATCGGGGCATTTGGGGTTAAATTGGTCGGCTCGTTAAGACCGGTCCACACGTTAAGATTGGTCCACTCATTAAGGGATCCACTCGTTAAGACAGGTATATGATGGCCGTATTAGGACCCCTGGCATCACTGTGATGGTCATGCTGGCATAGAGTGAATTAGCAGCTGGTGTTTGAGAGCTGAGTGGAGCCACTCAAGTGTGAACACAGTCTTCTGTCATCAAGCTCTATCTCTCTCTCCCTTCCTCCCTCCCTCTCTCTCTTTATCCCTCCCCCTCCCTCTGCCTGCCTCTCTTTCTCTCCCTCCCTCCATCCCCATCCCTCCATCTCTCTCTCTCCCCCTCCCCCTCCCCCCTCCCTCTCCATCTCTTTCCCTACCTCTATGCCTCCCCCACCCCCCCCCCCCCCCCCCCCCCCCATTCCGTTTTGACAACACACACACATCTCCTGGACAGTCCATGCCATGTTAGACTTCAAATGAACTGTATGATGACCTGCAAATGACAAGCAGAGAGTTTGCAGCCCCCCCAGTGACTTTGGTGTGAATGAGTTTTAACCCCTCTTTAGCAAGGAAGAGGAGAAGAAAGCATAATCTATGATCCCAATGTTTCCAGAATGTTTAAAAAGGTCAGTATGCTGATATTTTTGACAGCGCTTGACCTTTTGTGGAAAAAAGTAACAAAACCACTGGAATTGAAATAACTTCTTTGTTTAGTTCTGGCACATAATGTATCACAGTCAAAGCATGCTGTCCCCCACCGCCTCCTCCCCCTCCCCACCACCACCACCACCACAACCCCCCCATGAGTGACTGGACTGTTAATCGGTTGTATTGATCTGATATCAAAAGGTGCTATTTAAATGCGGCCTAACTCCCGGGGCGCCGCGGTCTGTGACAGCGGACTCTGTTTGTCACGCGTCTGGCTGGAACTCTAATGGCCGCCGCCACCGTCCGTCACCGTGTCCAGGTGGCCGACATCTGGCCTGGAGACGGACGGTTTCCACGGTAACCGGAGGTGGTCCAGGTGACAGGGAAGATGGCAGGCCCATTGTCGGTAAACACCGTGTGTGTCTTGTCTTGTAAATCCTCTGACATCAGGGGGAAGGTCGCACTCATGTCTGTAAGCCAAATGCTGTGTGTGTGTGTGTGTGTGTGTGTGTGTGTGCACACAAGTGTGTGTGTATGCGTGTTTGTGCACACAAGGGTGTGTGTGTGTTTGTGCGCACAAGGGTGTGTGTGTGTTTGTGCGCACAAGGGTGTGTGTGTGTGTGTGTGCGTGCGTGTGTGTGTCATTGGAGTGTAATAAAAACGTGTCAGTCACTAAGGCTTTGTTCCTATAGATCCTGTTATGTCATCGTTGTCATTGCATAAACCAGGGGAGGAAACTTGTTTTAAAAGGGAGGGAACTTCATTAAAAGGGCGGGAACTGAAACAGAGAGCAGCAGAATGGAAACGGCACCATTACTTTCGCACACCGATTATCAGGGCCACGCACGCACAAGACCCTGTCTGACTTAAATGAAAGAACGACTCCACCCTGCCCAAGAACACACACACAACACATAAACAGAGCTATAATATTTAGCACTAATGCTATGCTATGCTATCTTACGCTACGCTACGCGCACAGTGGACGGATGTTCACCCTCACACGAGGCTTGAAGTCGTTAACGTTTCGACGTTGTCACAGCGGGAGGCGTTCTCCCACCTATTTCCCTGTTCAGCCGCTGCAGTTCCAGCCGTGGTATTCCTGTGCATGCATTCCATTGACCCCACATTAACCCAGATACGTTTGATCTTTAAGAGCCATAAATTGGCTTTTGTCATTACCATAGGTTAATTACTACGATTTCCTCTTTACCAGCACCGCTCTGAGACTGCAATAATACGCACAAAAGCAAGCCACACTGCCTGCGTGAGCGCTAAATAGGTATTGTTTTGCAGCGTTCCAGCCCCTTCTGGAGCTGTGTTTGTGTTGTGCTATTAATACCAGCCCGCCTTATGCAGCTTTTGATACAGTTTGATTATACTGAGTTTGAAGCAGCCACTCCCTTCCTGTCATTCTCCCCTGACTGAGACACCTTAAGTACAGCCAGACAGGAATCAGACGAGAGAGAGAGAGAGAGAGGGAGGGTGAGAGGAGGGGGGGGGGGGGGGGGGGGAAGAGATAGAGAGGGGGAGCGAAACAAGAAACAAGTTTGCTGTACAATATCATTTATGTGTTAGCACTAGTGTTGTGCCTTCTTGTGTGTCAATTGTCAGCACAACACTGCAGGTTATATGCAGGTTAAAGGTCACTCCTGAATGACATGTACAGACCCTCGAAAACTGCCCCCCCCCCCCCCAGCAACCGGCCAATCAGATCCCTCCGCCCGACGCGGTAGATAGGTGTGTTCATGACAATAATTACTATCATAATATGGCATTAATAACCATACTCATGCCATTACAGTAATGGATTAAATGCTGAGCGATCTAGTTTCTGTCTGACATGGGATCCGATTCTTTTGGTTTTTGTTTTGTGATTTGTGATTTCTATTTTTATATAAACCCTTTCAATATATGGGTTAATAACAACTAATATTGTTGACAAATTGCTCAACAAATTCTCAGTACATTAGTTCGAGATTGGAGAATCAACTGAGTCAAATTCCTGTAGTTAGTATTATATAGTACATGCAGTTTATATAAATACAGTGTGCAAAATGACAAACGACTCGAGCCGGTCTACTTTACCCTCAAGTTAGAAGATATTCTTGATATTGTTTCAGACAGGCGGTACATGCAGGAGGTGTTTCACTGTGTGTGAGCTGAGATGAGCTGCTGCTGCTGTCTTGTCCCTGAACACTACTGTCCTCTGGGCCTGGTCCTCCAGATACAAGAACATGGGAACGTTCCTCACCAGACACCCTGGAAACAGTCTTGTCCCTGAACACTACTGTCCTCTGGGCCTGGTCCTCCAGATACAAGAACATGGGAACGTTCCTCACCAGACACCCTGGAAACAGTCTGGACTGAGCATTACAGGTGAAGATTTGTGTGCGTGGGTCTGTGTGTGAGTGTGGGTTTGTTTGTGCTTGTGAGTACATATGTGTGTGTGTGTGTGTGTGTGTGTGTGTGTATTTGCATGTGTTTGTGTGCATTTGTTAGTTTGTGTGCATGCACGCCTGTGTGTCTGTGCCTAATTATGTGTGTGTGTGTACATTTGTTTGTGCATTTGATTGTAAGTGTGCGTGCACGCGTGTGCATCTGCACTTACATGTGTGTGTCTGCACCTGTATGTATGTGTGTGTGTGTCTGCACCTGTATGTATGTGTGTGTGTGTTTGTGTGTGTGTGTGTGCGTGTGTATTACCGACGGGTGTTCGTTTTCTCGCTTGCCTTCATTAGACGATGTGGTTTCCGATTTCTCCCTGAGAATAGGATCGCCGTGGAGATGGATCTCTTTCAGCTGCGTGTAACCATGGCGCCCACAGACAGATGCTCTGGTCCTCCACATCTCTGACGTTGTTTTTTCTTTTCTTTCGATGGGCTTGAGTTTCCACGCCGTACGGATGAACCGTCCGCCTACAGATCCCCTCGGACGCTCGCACCAAGTCAGGGAGTACGTCACGTCTGCGATGTTTCTTTGTGAAATGTTATCTAAATAATATGTCGATAAATAACTAGCTAGGGGGGAGAGGGGAGGGCAAGCTGCTGGTTGATTTAGTTTTCCTAGGAGAAATATTCATATAAATAGATTTCTCATGGAAATTTGCTCAGTTCTGGGAGTATGCTGTGAGACGAACTTGGAAGGAATGTATTAAAAGTGAAATACACAATTATTATTATATAAACTAAACGGATATAACAAAATACAGAATGTGGTTCTATGCTCTCATCTTCACTTCTGTTGTTGTGTGTGCGAATGTACATACGGAACCAGATTGGGGTTAAAATAATTATTCTTATTACAATATGTCAATAAATAACTAGTTGGAGAGAGGAGGGAAGGTTAGGGTGGCTGCTGGTTGATTTAGATTTCCTAGGAGAAATATTCATATAAATAGATTTCTCATGGAAATTTGCTTGGTTCTTGGAGTATGTGCTCAAGTACATAAGTGACTGGACTGGGATTGAAAAGTATTATTCTCACAACAAGCTCCTACTATCTTCTTTAATAAAAACATTCAATGCGTGGAGTCATTAACTTTGATTCCGTTTGGCTCAATTTGATAAGAAATGTATTGATTATGAGTACAGACTGCTAGAGGCTGAGAGGTCTCTAGTGTGGCTCATTAAGATGTGGGTTTGTGTGGGAGGTTCCTTTTATTACAATACCTACATTGTCTCCATGTGAATACTGGAATCACGTGATATTAAGCGCTCCTGTTGAGAATCCCAGATGCATCTCAGCACCTGAGCTGTTTATGAAGTCAGGCTTAACATCTACAGTCTACATTCTAGACCAGCGCCTCTAAACCCCATGTGGCCCACAGGCAGATGGGGTTTCATGGGATTTTTCGGACTTAAAAATTGGTGTAATAATAAAAAGTATATATATTAAGTATATATATATAATATAAATATAAAAAAACATTTAAGGTTAGGGTTTCCTATCATGGTTCGATTTTAGGGTTTGGTTTTTGGTTCTAGGGTTTGATTTTAGGATTTTCTATTAGGGTTAGGTTATGGTTTGGTGTTTGGTTTGAGGGTTAGGGTTTCCTTTTAGGGTTAGGTTAGGGTTTGGTTTGGGTTCTATTGTTTGGTTTAAGGGTTGGGGATTCCAATTATGGTTACATTTTAGGGGTTCGTTTTTGGTTCCATGATTTGGTGTTAGGGTTAGGGTTTCCTATCATTGTTAGGTTTTAGGGTTTGGTTTTTGGTTATAGGGACGGTTTTAGGGTTAGGGTTTGGGTTTGGGTTTGGGTTTAGGGTTAGGTTTTAGGATTAGTGTGTCCAATTTATGGTTAGGTTTTAAGGTATGTTTTTGGGTTTTAGGGTTAGGGTTTCCTATTAGGGTTAGATCAGAGTTTGGTTTTAGGGTTTGCTATTAGGGTTAGGTTTTTGGTTCTAGGGTTAGGTTTTAGGGTTTGGTTTATGGTGAAGATAATTTCAGGTGATGAAGCTCTTTGTATGGTGGAGATGGGGTGGGGATGGGATTACATGAATGTAGCATCTGAATCACTTATACTTATACTGACGTGTACCATTGTGATTGGTTAAAATGATTTCTTCCTGAAAGCGAGGAGATTTGAATTTCTTAAAGGTGTAGCGATGTCCTGGAGAGGATTGTCGTGTCTAAGGGTGAAGGGAGAATCTCTTAAAGGGCAAATAGTATTTCTGTCTGAACCTTTACTATAGCTTCATTTCTAGGGTTTCGTTTTAGGGTTGTGGGTTGGGTTTAGGCTCAGGATAGGGTTTAGTTTTAGGATTAGGTTTGGTTTTGGGATTTGGTTTTAGGGTTAGGTTTTGCTTCACCGGCTCCCGGGACGGAGCCTACACTCCCAGGACGGGTCCCTGGTGCCCCTGAGGTTCCTGGCCCTGGGTTCCTGCAAGATTACCCCTGGAGGACTGTAAGTATAATTATTATTCTGTAGGTTTTGGGGTAGCGAAGAATGTAAGTTGGGTTAAAATTGGGTTAAAAATTGGGTTATGAGTCACCAAAGGTAGAGAGCCTCATAGACGTCTTCTCATCTTATCACTAATGGTAAGATAGTTAACCTATAGTAACTGTACGGGTTATGGGGAGTCCAGGCTAGAAATGCTTTGAAAGGTTAATCATATTAAAACTATTCCTATACTATAACTATACCTAACCCCCATGCATTTATAGGGCGTTATCTCTCTCTCTCTCTCTCTCTCTCTCTCTCTCTCTCTCTCTCTCTCTCTCTCTCTCTCTATATATATATATATATATATATATATACACAGAATATGAAAAGGGTAAATAAAATAGTAAAAATGTATGATGAAAAAATAACACAATATTTAGTATATTTCCTGTTTCATAAATTCTATAATTTCAAGCTATAGACACAGCACTCTCTCCCTCTTTTGCTCTCTCTCCCCCCTCCCATCTCCCCCCCCATCCTTCCCCCTCCCTCCTTCCTTCCCTCCCTCTCACCCTCCCTCCCTCTCTCCCTCCCTCTCCTGACCGTGGCAGCTCTCCACAGCTCGGTGACATAATGATGAATGCTGAACATGAAACCCATTAAAGCGAGGGTCCCTGGTCAACATCAGGGCCTTTCTCCACCGCGTCAACTTAAACAAACAAGATCAAGACAAGAGACAAAGCTACCGGTGGTAATCGACCCTCTCGGTCCGAGATAGCAAAACTGAGGGGAACATGGACGGACGATGGACATTCCCTTAAAATCCTGTCCTCGTCTCATCCCTGTCCAAGCGGAGGACACTCTCTCGTCTACGGAGGAAACTCCATTAGGGCTTGTTAATCTCTGTGTGAGGGCTGCACGAGCGCCCGCCCCCCCCCCCCCTCCCCCCGTCCCCCCGTCCCCCCGTCCCCCCGCCCCCCTCCCCCCCGTCCCCCCCGCCCCCCCTCCCCCCGTCCCCCCGTCCCCCTCTGTAAAACATGCCTTCCTCTCTACGGTGCGCGTCAACTTGCTGTAGGATACACTGTCACCGTAACAAGCAGAGTCTACATGTAGCAGATGTCTGCAGCCTCTCTGGGAAGTGTTAGGAGTGGGGAGGCTTTTGACATTCTGATGGCACGTTCTGTAGGAAGCCCAACTAATTAGGAAGTCTCTGTGATTTTAAACCTCGTCGTTTGGGTGCCGAGGACTTGTCTCTGCTGCCGTGTGTTCTTAAATGTAACGTTCTAAAATATCACGCTGATGGTGTGTAATTGGAAAAGTTTCCGAGAAGAATGAGAGAACATTCCACCCGGAAGAAGAGAAGGCATATTTGATATGCAATTGTGCTTATTGAAAGCATTAATATAAGGATCCTTCGTAATTGAATGTGTTTGTGTTTGTGTTTTTGTTTGCCTGTGTGTGTGTGTATGCATATGTCCATGCAGACAGGCCTGTGTGTGTGTATAATATATTCATGAATGTGTGTGTGTGTGTGTGTGTGTCTGCATGCATGCATTGGTTTATGTGTTTGTGTGTGTGTGTGTGTGCGTGCCTATGCATGCATGGGTGTGTGTATTTGTGTATGTGTGTGTGTATATTTCCATCCAGACAGGCCTGTGTGTATGTGTAATATGTCCATGAATGTGTGTGTGTGTGTGCGTGTGTGGGTGCATGCATGGGGGTGTATGTTCTTATGTGTGTCAGTGCGCGCGCATGTGTGTGTACACATGCATGCATGTTTGTGTGTGATTGCATGTGTGTGTATTTGTGTGTGTGTATATCCGCATCCTCTGCTGATGAGAGCAGCCTGGTCTCTGACAAGTTGTGCTAATGAAGACCGCTATGGAGTGGGGGGGGGGGGGATGCATCTGACTGTAGGCAGCCAGGGTCGGTGCACCGCGGTGGGGGAGACATATGAAATGAGCCCTGGACCACACTACCTCCAGCACGGTGCGGACTCTGGTCCAGACCTGACCGGGCGTGCGTCCAATAGAATGAGATCTTAACGCAACACAACAGAGTAGGTTGACCTCTGGCTGCGGCTACACGAGCACTTCACGGTCCCAGTTTGCACTTCTTGGCCGACACACCGCCGTCACTTGTGAGGATGCCGTTAGTGGAGACATGTGAGCGCTGGCAGATCTAGTAGAACGTGTCTCTTTCAGGACACATGATGGGCCATACAGGTTTGCACTGCACTCGACATGTGTTATTATTCAATGACTGTATGATGTGGATACTTAAATATGTGTTGGTAGACATTTCAGAATGTATTATAGTAGAGTTTTAAAAGCATTGACATTGCTTTTTGGTCTCCCAACCCTAGCTGTGATTGAACCAATCACGTGTGCGATTTTTCTCAAGGCGACTATACTATTATGGCTTTTGATACATATATTTAAAACAACATAAAAAAATATATAAATATATATATCAAAAGCCACAATAGTATAGTAGTAGTATATATACCAGTTTGCAGAACATTTAGCTTGTTGATATTTCCCTCCTTCCAAAGTCCTGTGCTTTACATTTCCAGTGCGACTGAGGCAGACAGGATGGGGTGATTGTAAAATAATTGGATTTCCCACTTTCTCTCTCTCTCTCTCTCTGCTGTCAACATCTGTATACTGGGGATCCCAAACGGATTATAAATGCTAAATATTTATTAGGTTAATTTAGGCTACTTCAGATGAGATACAAATCACAAACACTAAGTGTGTTAAAATATTCTGCAGTAGGTGCACAGGGCTCTCCCAGGGAATGTTATTGTCTTTCATGATTTTATTGCTAAATGGGATTAAGGGGCTGTATTTGACGCCAGCTTTTAATTTCTGTATCTGTCCATGCAGTTGGTGTTTTTATTACTATTAATTTACTACTTGTGTTTCGTCTGCTTGGCCACTTGCATTTATAGAGTAATAAGAGAATGTATTTAATGTGCCTTGGCTTCAGATACTGCCTGAATTGGGAGCATAATTCAAGGAGGGGTTGATTAAACCACAACCTCTCCCCTGGCTTTTAGGCGTGCTTAATTTGAGGCGATCTATAAATAAAACAATTAATTTCCACATATGCATTGTTAAAATGAAGATTCCATACGTTTTAGTTCTGCTCCAACTGTTGTGTGTACAGCTCTTGTCAACCTTCTCTCTCTCTCTGTCACACGCTGTCTTTTCTCTCTCTCTCTTTCTATCTCAGTATTGTCTCTCTCTCTCTCTCTCTCTCTCGCTCTCTCGCTCTCTCTCTCTCTCTCTCGCAGTCCTCCCTCTGGGTTAATCCATGTCTCATGTCGACAGTGGGTCCTTTCATTGAGAACCTACCGCTCGTTGTTTTGAAAATTTTAACAAAGCTCACTTCATTGTTTCGCCCCAAAATGTACGCGTGAAACTGTTGGCCGTACAGGCAGGGGGTCCAATGAATATACACTCCCAGCTTTAATCTACAGATTGTTTGACGCTATTCACATGGGGAATTATGCAAGGCAAACTCCCCGAAAGATCCCAAACAGAGAAGTTGTCAAGTCTCAGTACGTGGGGGGGCTTATGTTCATTGGCAGCTTTAACACTCGACGATACTTGATGTCCAACGGATTCCAGCCTTTATTCCTGATCTTCATTGTCTCATCCAACGCGAGGCGGGAGTCTCGTCTCACTCGGACTAAAGCTGTCGGGATCCCTTCCAGCCAAACACAACCGCCATTTTCCTTTTTAAATAGATTATATATAGGGCCAGCTGTGCTGTTGTTATTTCACACGTTATTTGTTTTTTGATGTTCTTTGTGGTACAATGTTAGCCAACATCTTCACTGCATGTTTAAGCTAACCTATTATTCCACACAATACTTTTGGACCTCATGACTGTTGGTCTAAGGAAGTTCTCTCGTTGTGTACACATCCAAATGGCATTGTGTATAATCAAGCATGGCTTCGCCAGCGTTCTAAACACATTGTAATTAGAAAATAATGGGGCTGGCGTTCATGGATGGGAGCTTTCTACTTAACATTTTCCCTCGCAGCAAATGGGCTAAAGTCAGAATTAACCTGGCTGGGGCCGGCTAGACCCCAATATAAAAAGTTGATCTAGCCTGTTAAAGGAGAGGAGACTGGGCCGCCAGAGGTGTAATGACCATGCTGTCTCTATTAAGGCCGTAACAGCGCCAGCGTCTCCTCAGAGCTAGTCATTTAGTGGTGCTGCTCACTCAGCCTAATCAATGGCTAGAGTTGCAGCGAACCATTAAGTACAAAAAAAAGGGAGCTGGGGATGAGGGGCCTCTGATTGGGGTTAATTGGATGTAATTGGAATTTATACTATACAGTGGTCCACTCATTAAGAACACATGGAGAAATAATGTGGTTTGGGCTCAGGTCATTTAACCATCTCTTTATTGAAAGGAGGCCAGACGACATGGGGAGAGAAGAGCCTTTTAATGGGAAAGATAGAATAGATGGAATCATGTGATCGCCGATCACGCCCAGACCTTCCTCGCTGTGGTCGCTTAGGGAGAAAGGAAAAGAGGAAAAAGTCTAATGCAAGATGTCAGTTATTGATTGAATCAAACAGTTCTTTGACCAATGGGCTCACAATGGGTCAATTGCCAATTGGATGTATCCTTGATTCCCTTTAGCCTTTACTAACGTGGTTGGATGGGAAAGTATGTTGATGTATCCAGCGTTTGCTCAAAGGATTCACTTTAAACCTGAAAACCTGTACAAACCAAAGAATATATGTGAATAATAACGCTAATGAAGAGTATACAGAAGTCTTCATCCTACGGTGCAGGATGCCTAGCTAGCACCCTCTGTTGGACAGCTCATCGAGGAACAGCGTCGGGAGACGAACTCCAAGCGGATGGATTGGATTCCAACACTAATCCGTTTGATGCAAGTGAATTTAGGTTCTAATTCACAGGCTTGTGCACCGCGAAACACGCCAGAACCAGCAGCACCCACCCAGTTCATACAGTCAAGTCAAGAGAGAGAGAGAGGGAGAGAAGGAGAGAGACACACACACACACACACACACACACACAGAGGATGAGTGTGTGAAAAGGAGTGAGAGTGCCTGTGTGTGAGAGTAAGAGAGAGAAAGAGGGAGATTAATAGTATGAGAGAGGGGGAGAGGGAGTACAGCGAGAGAGGGAGGATGAATGTGTGAAGGGAGTAGGAGGGAGAGAGAGAGAGAGAGAGAGAGAGAGAGAGAGAGATTAATAGTATGAGAGAGGGGGGTAGAGAGAGCGGGCAGTAGAGAGAGCGAGAGAGAGAGAGAGACAGAGCGACAGAGAGAGGAAGAAGGCGGTAGATGAATATGGTGTTAAACTGGAAGCCTGTCTGTTTTATCAGCCACTGGCACCGTTTAGCAGACAGAAATGTGCCGTCTGAGCGGTGGGAATAGGGCCTAGGCACCGGGTGTTCCTCCAAATCCTGCAAGAAGAATATCAGCACTCCTCACCCGCTGCAGCGGGAGATCTGCTGCTGGAGCTGAAACTATCTCCATTGTCCAGTTTGATTGCCTGAATCAAACTGATTTACTGCAAATCCATCTGAGCTTTGATAAATCTATTACAGTTTCATTTCGCTGATTTCATTAACGTGAATAAAACCAGCCATGCTTTCTGCATAACTGCCTTTTAATGGCTTGGCCCTGTCACCTGCCGGAGTATTAATCCCCCTGACTTATTGCTCCACAGAGGGGATGAGTAATGGCTATTTGAATGTGATCAGCACAGTACAATGCAATTAAGGAACCAGTACTGTTCTGTGCCTTTAATCCTGAACTAATTTGAATTGCAGTTTGATAGCACTGTGAATCCTGCATAATTATGTAGGGTGCATATTAAACTCTGTGACAAACCAAAGAGGCCTTTAACTAGCCCTGCCATGAGGGGAGAGGGCAGGGGGGGGAGAGAGGGCAGGGGGGGGAGAGGGAGAGAGAGAGAGAGAGAGGGCGGGGCGGGGGGGGGGGGGGGGGGGGGGGCAGCCGCAGGACTCTGGAAGTCTCAATTACCACCGGGCCGTTTGACAGGTGGGAGATGGGGTGAGGGCTAGGCGGGAGAGGCTTCATCCCCCTCCAAAAAGGGGGAGACGTGGGTTGACACCGCAACATCTCTCTTGATCTCCTGAACGTCAGGAACAAGTGGCAGAGAGCCCTCCAAGAAGATTGAGTGAGAACTGAGGAAGAAAAGTGTGCCCCAATATGGAAGAAGACTCACTAGCTAAAAGGTGCATCCGGTGTGCATTCTTAATGTACACTGTCAGACCAGAGTCAAATAAATACCAGATGAATTTTGTTATCAAATGATTACTGGATTATGATCCATTTAATTGCGTATGCAGCATTGAAGTTAAAAGTGGGTTGATTAGTAGTTACTAATCATCGTTATCATCATGATGATGATGATGATGTCATCATCTTCAAAACAATGGCATACACCAGCAGTGAGCTGGACGCCTGCACACAGCTCAGTGACAAAACATACCACTGAGCCATTCTTCCTCACACCAGACTGAAGAGCTGGAGAGGAGAAGAGGTTTGGAGGTTGGGAGGTGGGTGGGGGGGGGGGGGTGCTGAGAAACTGGGGAGAAGAAGAAGAAGAGAAAGACAGAGAGGAGGGGTGTGGGAGGCGCTGGCTAAATTAAGCCATTGTGACTCAAAATCCTCCTTTAATAAGGTTCATGCTGTCTACAACTTCATCATTTTCCCCTGAATGATAATTACTTTATTCAATCATGTTCAAGGTTTCAGTGAAAGCTAGCATTGATTGATTAACTTCAATTACCATGCTTGCATTTGCATAGATAAAAACTGCTTTTCAATTTGTGAGTGGCACGCGGGTGGAAACCCTGCCTTGATATTTGCATTTCAATGTGAACGCTGAAGGATAAAGGTGGGAGCCAGGTCTGATCACCACTAAACCCTTTCTGCTCCGCTGCTCCAACATCCTTTTCTTCCTTTTTCTCTCTCCTCCATCCTCTCCTCCGCGCCTTCCTCCTGGCCTTCTTTGTTGTGATGTTGGTTTGTTCCCGCTATGAGGGGAGCCGTCCCACGGTGAGCTGTGTCTGGCTTGACGACTCTGTTTGGGAGGGGGGGGGGGGGGGGGGGGGGGGGGGGATTAGTCTGGGTTGAGGCGACAAACTCACCGTAGACGAGAGCTTTGGCTGTGGTTTGGCGCCGTGCCGCGCTCAGCCAGCGGATGAATCGGCCACTGTTAGGAAGATTTCACACTCCAAGGAATTGTGTATTATAAGCATATATCTAGGCGGCGACGGACGCTGCTTAATGAAGATGTACGTGTGGACAGAGCAAAAGGCAGCCGGAGATAATTAGGATTATCACATATCTGTATCAATCATCATTAGCCGGATTTCTTAAAACACGGGTACTACAGAGCTTATCGCAGGAAGTGCCTCCCTCGATTAAATATCTATTCATCTGTATTTCCTTACGTTGATCAATCTTCCTGGAAGGTATTGTCTCACTGCTGAAATACATTTTGTATAAAAAGTTACAAATTATTTTTGTCTTTTTTTTTTTTTATCCTTGCAAAGTGTCAGAGATAATGAAAAAACCATCAGATCTGGTGATTGCGTTCTTGTAATTGGAGACCCCTGCACCTAAGTGTGAAGTTACAACTCTTTCCTATTAAAAGCTCAGTTATTGAATCTCTGTGGGCTAAAATAATTGGTGTTGGATAGCAGCTCAGAAAAAGGTATTTAATGCATAGAATTTCCCCCATTCTGCACGGCGTACAGTACGGCGATATGGAGAGCCGGATCCCAGGTGCACCGCTCATGCAGACTGTTGGGCTCACCATCACCTTTGTCTGCATGTTTTTCTGCTTTGATTAATGTCACCCAAATGCTGTGTCTTCCAATCGAGAACCCGGTTCATTTGCATGATTTTTTATATGCGTTGCAAATTTAGGGATAAATTAGCCTGTCTCCCCCCCTTCGTTGTTGGTGTGGCACCGGGTGATTTTTACCACGGCGGAGAGAGTCTCGCAGCGAATCTCCTGGAGGATTACACCTGTGAGATAATCATTAACATAGTCCTAACGACCTTATTTACCTTGAGATAAAAAGCTGAAATTAGCATGAGGTGCCCTAAATGAACCGGAGTTAATAATCAAGGTGTTCGCTAGTACCCCCGCTACCCGCTATCAGGAAGAGGCTAAATGGAGGGGCTTCAACACGGTGAACTGAAGCTCCCTGTCGTCCACGGTGTTGAAACATGTGATGGCGGCTGCTACTGCCTCGGAGGGGAATTCCCAGATGGTGGGTTGTGATTAGGTAGTTCACTTAGCTGTTTAGAGACGAGCATCTGGAAACACAGGTTGCATTAACACCCATTCGCTCCCTCGTTTTCTCTAAATTAGTGTCATTTAATTAATCTAATTATTAGGCATGCAAAAACGGAAGGCCTAATAGAATCCTATTACCCCATCATTATCGTCTCCGGCTGGGGGAAGCGCCTGCGCTGACGATACATGCCGCTGTCTGCTGAATTGCAAGCCGTAGATCGGCTACATACCTTTACCCTTTGGCACGAAAACAAGATGGAACATCTGTCTCATTTAAGAGATTGTACTTAGGTCTCATATATATATTTATTTCCTGCTAATCAATCATTGCTCCCACCACATTTAAAGAAAGACAAAATGAATGGGCCTTTATCACATTTAGCCGAGCTAATTTCAGATCAAATGGACAATATCCGAGCCGGGGCTCCTGTGGCTACTTCTGCTACATTTATCGCAAACAAAAAGAGGCTAATCTCTCGGGTTCGGACGACGTGGCGCTGCTGTCACTTCACACTGTCATGACATAATGGAGGAACCTGGATGGATGATCAATGTCCGCTCTTCTTCCCTGGCCTCCGCCACACATCATGTGAGGCGAGGCTAAAGTGGCCTGCGCCGCGTCCCCCCCCCCTCCTCCCCCACCCCAACCCCCACCTCCTTCTCCCCCCTCTGGAGCTCTCTCCCGCTGGCCGGAAGGATGCTCTCCTCAGGGCTGGAGTGGCCCCCGCTGGGAGGGGGGAGTGGGGAGTGGGGGGGGGGGGGCTACAAAGACCCGAAGCATATATTCACAACCCCCCAACATCTAACCCGTCTGCCACTTCCAGGCCCCCCCCCCCCCTCCCCCCTCCTCCCGTCTACCCCCTCCCTCTCTTGCTCCTCTGTCCCTCCCCCACATTGGGTGACATTATTTAACTGTGTGTGTGCGTGTGTGTGTTTGGGGGGTTGGGTTAGGGGTGTGTTTACATGCACACTTTCTTACAGAATTTGCAAAGTGCTGTCAGACTGAAGAACAGAAGTAGTGAAATAGTGAATAACAAATAGTGAAACACAATAACGAACGAGGCATTCAAAGAATATAGTGCAGTGTGTACAATAGTGTCCAAATAATATCTGTGTGTATACATATATATAGATATAGATCTATATATACACACTGCAAACTCTTAAATCATTGGCCTTTGTCAAACCGACTCTACAGACTAAAATAAGTTAAATACGTAACTGAATGAATAAATGAACCATGTCAAAACATCCTCATCCCTTCATCAAATCAACCATTCACATAAACAGCAACTCTGAGACTACATTTCCTCCAGGTACGATGGCCTGCTGAAAAATGTAAAATTTTCGCATTTACTGGTTTTGAGTTTTCCTCGGCAAACACACTTCAACCCCTGGCCACCTCTCCATCAGCCCCTCCAGTCTAGTTTGGTCTTTTACACAAACACCCGGTGTAGAGGAGACACAGATTCCTCCTCAGCGAGACATGAAACAAGGACGTTACCCAAAGCAAACAGCATCGAGTTCTGGCCGCGCAGAGCTAAGCCTCCAATTTGAGGCTCCCTCGGATATACAGCGAGCCGGACTCTGCCTGGAGATATTATTCCTGGTGCGAATAGCGAGCACGCGGCGCGCTATCACCGTCCTGTTTACCTAGTGAATCTACATATGGCTATCTAATATCTCTACGCTAGGAGTGCGTTGAGAAGCGGGACATCCTGGGGGCTGGGAGGCTGGGATTATGCATGGCAGGGGGTGAACTCCTGGCCCTGTGTGATTGAAAGACCCCCAGCAGCTTAGGGCCTGTTTATTGTACATTTGCATTGCTCTCTTCCAGCAGCTAGTGGGGGGGGGGGGGGGGGGGGGGGGGGGCCGGCATCGGGGGCCGGCAGCAAATATCTAGGCCGTGGATATAATTTGGTTTTCCCTCCAGCTCCTCTCATGCCTCCCAGCAGGTGAGTGAGAAGCTTAGGGCTTATAAGCAATCATTTAGTCTGAGTGACTAGGATATGCACCGATCAATATCTCACAGCTCGGCCAGAGGAAGCAAGTCAAGTAACAGCAGCGCTCAGCGAGTGTTTACATTAGGGATTAGCCACCAATCATCCTACAGGCCAGATATGGACTCCTATAAGAGGACAAGCCATTCTGGGGATATGTGACATCTTTTTCCACGATAACTCGGTTTTAGTTCGAAAACGTCTGGCAGTTGTTCGCTCCTAAGCTTAGCGACTACATATATTGTTGATCATTATGGAGCAGATCTATTAGCTAAGGTAATTGCATTTGGATCACAGCCCTGAAGTGGTCAACTATGCAATTTTACTAATTCATCCGGGTGAGAGGCTGACCTTAAGAAATGTAATTACACACACACCTGAGTTACATAAGGGCCCGAGAGGCCTGCGAAACGTTTACCAGTGAATAAGGTATCATTAGCAGAAAACAATTAGCCCATTGTTGTAGCAGTAGGCAAGATAAGTCATCCATGAAAGTCCCAGCTTTAAACAAACAACTCATTATGGTTATGCCATCGCTAAATTCTGCATTATCAATTTTACAGCAGGAACAACCGCAAGTAACGTTTTTTAATTTTTTAAATGGGGATATTTTACATAAATGCAATGCTCCAGCGATCTATTTCAGTGTACTTTAGAAGCAAGAAAAAAAAGGAAGGGGGTACTACATCACTTCTACGCCAGGAATTAAGTGGTTTGTGGTAACTTGGTATAAACACAAATTATTTATGAATTTTAATAGGCTCAACCGCGCCTCATAACTATGCATGACTTCCTGCTTTCATAATTGACAGGAAATATGAACCAGGTCCGGGGTCACCTATTAGAGGGACTTTTCATTTAATTTTTTGACAGCCCTATACACAAATACAAGCAGTCTCCATGAGCATAATATTCATGTAGCAGTGGGACCTTTATTGTGAAATGTTGCAGCTTTCGCCCCCCAAGGCAACGACCCCCTCATATATACACCTCAAAATACACAAGCCTACTTAAATTGTTTTCTTATTGAATGTATTGGTTATCTTTGTGTTCATTTGGGGAGGAAATGAATTTCAACATTGTGGTAATAACAAGAAAACAGATTTTCAAATGAAAAACCTAACATCCATGCCAACATTGAACATAAAAAAGAAAAAAGCTTGTTAAAAGATTTTCAGCCAAAAAATCATCTCCAAGTGGCCATGTTGTATAATGTCAACTGAAAAAACCACAACAGCATAGTGGTCTGACCTTGGCCCCATTCTGTCTAGGTTCAGCTGTGGGTCAGGAGCACCACAACACCAGCCTGTGCTCACCGCTGGCCCTGCTTCTCTGTGCAGAGGTAAGCGCACAATAGAACAATACGCCGTGGGAGGCTCTGGAATCTGGGCCCTGTCCCCCCCCCTCCTTTAGCACAAGCTAAAACTCATTGTATTCCTAAGATGTAAATCTACACCTCTGGGCTATAAAAGTGCTACAAAGAAGGTCCTTGAATCGTGTAAATTAACATGCATCCCACTGGCAATTAAGCAGACAGAGTGACATTGTAGCGCCCACGTCCAGGCAACAATGGCCGCTTTGTTGACATGGCGTCTGGACAGGGGAAAAACCGGAGCAACATATTTTCAACTGAGTCATCGACTGGACGTTGGTATCTGGAAACTGGAAAACAAGGAGGTTTAAAGCTTTTGGCCAGTGTTTCATCTCACTGCTATTGTTCCAAATTTTGGGACATTTCCACCAGCCCCAGAGTGTCAAACAGACGACAGACGACAAACAGCTACCTTGCTAGTTTCCCTGAACAAATGTGCTGAGCACAACTGCCCAGATACAGACTACACATGAAAACCAGCACTTCACACTTCACAATGTTTTGGATACAAATTACAGCCATCCTCTATTCCTGCCAGTGCAGTCCAAGTACAGTATGCAAACCTCGTCTACTAATTAAAATATATGACAACAGAGCTGTTACCTAACTCATAGATGACTATTGTATCATCTTGATAAAACATGCAGCAAACACAGAACAGTTCTCAAATGACATCCAAACAAGTTGTTGGACATAAAAACTTCAAACAATGGAGTTAGTTGCGTGGTGGATATACAGAAGGGCTACTTTGTTATGTATCTGGATCTCAGACAGTTACAGTAGGGCTGTGTTTTGGTAAAAGGATATCATTAATCATGGGCATAATCAGATGACATCAGGTCATGGCCCACTAAGTGTGTTTTCCTCATTATGGTAATATGGTGGAGAGGGGTGTGTTTCCTTCTCTCTTTCTCTCTTTCTCTCTCTCTCTCTCTCTGTCTCCCTCATTCCCTCTCTCTCTCTCTCGCCCACTCTCCCTCACTCTCACTCTCTCTATCTCTTGATTTTCTTTTTTTTTACTTTGACAGTTCTTTTCATGACAACCTGCTTGTGATTGGGATAGGGGGAGAGGGGTGAGGAGAGGGAGGGGAGGTGAGGGAGGGGAGGGCGTGAGTGTTGATCTGGGCACACAAAGACCATCTCTTTGAATAACTGTAATCTGTCGAACGATGGCTCAAGCCGCTCAAATAACTTGTAATAAGTCGCTGCAAGAGATTTCGCTATTTTTGTTGCAAACTAAATATTGCGTTAGACATTATTTGACCATTTCGCTGCAATTGGAAAGTATTCGACACAGAATTGCACACCTGGGCCTGATGGGAATTATGACTGGATGACTTCTTACACTGAATATCTGTTCACCTTGAAATGATCCAAATGTTTGGAGGTGAACAGCTATTAGATGTTAGAAAAAAAAGGGGTTTTTCTTTTGTCTCTATAAAGAGATTTTTGATACAATCGCTGTTATCTATTTATAGTCTAACAAAGAAAAGAAAAGCCCAAATCAGGTCAGGCAGCACTTCTTTTGGATCATGAGTAGTACCAGAATGCCGGCGATGCTGTAGAATAAAGCTCAGAGCTGTTGACTGTCTCCCTGATATATGAAGTTTGTGGGTTTGATTGTGTGTGATTATGTTCTGGGAGAGTGACCTTTAGTGCTCACCGTAGTGTAATGAGGATGCGTCGACGGCGGTACAGTGACGAGACAAAGCCTTGGCATCCGCCGTTCCAGGGATCGATCCAGCGGTGGGGTATAGGGGAGAATCTGAAAATATTTCAACAGCTCTCCCCCTCTCTCCCACATTATACTGGAGGGTATGAGATCTCTTTGGAGAACGGATTGTCGGCATTTGAGGAGAGGTTGAGTTACCCAGCAGAATAGAAAGCAGAGGTTCTATGTTAGCTTAGCTATCTAGCTAGCGCTCACCAGCTCATAATGAAGCGCAGACTAGTGTGTATTAGCTTAGCAAGCGCTAACCCATGCATAATGAAGAGCAGACTGGTTTATATTAGCTTAGCAAGCGCTAACCAGTTTAAATGGAAGCAGACTGGTTTATATTAGTTTAGCAAGCGCTAACCTGTTTAAATGGAGAGCAGACTGGCTTATATTAGCCTAGCCATTGGGAAGACGTGCTTTGGTTGTTTATTGGCTTTATAAAAATTAGCAGGACAATTTATTTACATCATTGTAATTTCGGAATAATTTTTCTTATCTTACCAATAAAACGTAGCTTTTTTTAAAACAACATTCTGTTATAAAGCGGTTATACATTGATTTAGAAAACCGTATCTGATCCAACTACACCACCGACACATCACGTCATACATATATAATTAGCCAG